>JABTXL010021554.1:2589238-2731867 GCA_025134845.1 Neodon shergylaensis | reverse complement strand
AAAGAAAGAAAGAAAGAAAGAAAGAAAGAAAGAAAGAAAGAAAGAAACCGAGGAAGAAATCTCTAACCTGATCTCCTGGCCTACTTATTTTCCATTCTGGTACCAACACACACTGGGTAGGTAACTCATCTAGAGTGAACATACAGCCACAAACACCCATCTCTAGCTCTTTAAGGTATTCTTGTGCAAACTAGTATCTTAGGATTTGCACATCAATCTCAAAATTAACCAGTCACCTTCAGCTCTCACAAACAACTTGCTGATATTTTGAATGAGATTTTTGGTATCCAATTCATAATATACCTACTTATATTTTTTCTTATTCTTTTTTAGGGTTTATTTTATTTTTTAATGTGTGTATGTATGTGTGTCTGTGAGCGTGAGTGTTGCAGAATATTAGTTGAAGATGTGTTACATTTGTTTATGCTGTGGAATATTTGTTTATTGATGCAAAGGTGTGTTACATTCTTTTATGTTACATTTGTTTAACTCTGTGTTACTTTCCTGTCTAAAACACCCGATTGGTCTAATAAAGAGCTGAACAGCCAATAGTTAGGCAAGAGAAATGATAGGCGGGGCTGGCAGGCAGAGAGAATAAATAGGAGGAGAACCTGAGAAGAAAAAGAAGATCAAGGAGCAAGAGAAGCAGAAGGCAAACGGACACCAGGGGCTAACTTCCCAGTACACAGCAAGCCACAGAGTAAAAAGTACAGAAAGGTACATAGAATAGGGGAAGGTAAAGTCCCAGAGGCAAAAGATAGATGGGATAGAAAAGCTAGCAAGAAACTAGCCAACTTAAAGGCAGGCATTCATAAGCAAAAATAAGACTCCATGTGATTATTTGGGAGCTAGATGGTAGGACCCCCTCAAAGACCCAAAGAGTAAAAAATAACCAACATGTGAGTACATTAATGTTAGTGTCAATGGAAGCCAGAGGTATTGGGTTCCCTGAGTTGAAGTTACAGGTAGTTACAGCTGCCCATGGTGGGTGCTGGGCATTAAATTCTAGTTCTCTCTAAGAACATTGCTTACTGTAAGCCTCTTAACTATCTTTCCAGCCAAGATCTACTTTCTTCTTAGTAATGCCTTGTAATTTTCACTTTAGAGATAACCTTTGTTAGAATTATTACTAGGTATCATGTTTGTGTGTCGGTGTGTGTCTGTGTCTGTGTTATATGCATGCGTGTTGATGAGTGATATGTGGCCAAAGGTTAATGAAGAGATGAAAGGCAGCTTCCTAGTTTTCCCACCACTTTATTTCTGAGACAAGGTCTATGACTTTCTAGGTCACCATGTATCAGTTAGTTGTAATTATCTACCTTGAACCTAGGAAGACAGAACCTCAGCTGAAAAACTGCTTTGAGCAGACTGGCCTGTGGGCCCATTAGCCTATCTGTGAGGTATATTTCTAAATTGTTAATTGATGTAGAAGTGGCCAGCCCAGTGTGAGCGGTAGCAACCGTGGGCAAGTGGGCCTGGGTTGTATAAGAATGCTGGCTGAATATGAACCAAGAGGAACAAGCCAGTTAGCAGAATTCTTCTATGGTCTCAGCTTTAGTTCCTGCCACCAGGTTCTTGGCTTGGGTTCCCACATTGGCTTTTCTCCTGATGAGCTGTAACCTAAAAGCTAAATAAATGCTTTACTTATCCAGGGTGCATTTGTTCAGAATGCTTCAGCAGAGCCACAGGAAGGCAAGCTAGAGAACCATGCCATGTGAACAAAGACGTCTATACTCCCGTTCAAGCTCTCGTTTCTTAGGTTTCCTCCTTGCCGGTATGCAAAATAGTGTATGCACTACAGTACTGAGTAAAAGGGTGCAGGGCAGATATTTGACAGTTTTTGACTGTTAAGAAGGAAGGATTCGATTTTAATATTCTTCATTCACAGGGTTTGAAATATAAAGTGCACTCCAACATAGGTTTTTTAGGGAGGAATTGCAAAACTTGAGTTCCTCAGTGGGGAAATCCTAGTAGTACAAAGTTCAAAGCTACAGTCAGCCTAAGTTCTGCAGTGGAGAAGTGTTCTGATCCCACTTTGGGCCTTGTCAAGCTCTGACTTGCAGAGGTGCTCATCTCAGAGAAATGATTGCTGCCAAGCGTGAGGCATTACAAATCATTCCTGTGCTCCAGAGCTGTGTGGCCCAAGAGCGACTCCTGATAGAGTAAGAAAGAAGGGTGAGGGAGGCTCCAATGTCTTATCTTGACCCATCTGTGGGTAACATAGTCAGAAAAATTAAGACTGCTTACGTGAATGATAAAAGTGGAATTGAGTGTTATGATTAGAAGCTATAAATACAGTTGTTAAAAAAGAGTTGAGAAGAAACTCTAATCACCTGAATTCCGGAACTAAGATTCATTTATCATTTGTGAACATTTTCAAAAATATTTTAAGCTTATATTGCTTTGTTCACAAAATTGTAGGAATTCCTTTATTTCAACACTTCACTACAAAAGTACTCCCCTGAGAATCTTTAAAAGTTTGGATCATTTAAAAGGCCTATTATTCATTTTACTGAGTTAATAACCATTATGGTTTTAGTGAAGATAATATTTATCATGGGACATCTTAAAATGCATATTATCATAAAATGCATAATAAGGACTTTCCACCTATATAAATTGAATTTAATAGATTGTAACAGCTACAGTGGGCCCAATGGGGTCTTTTGAAAACCCCGTTGAGGGCCTTATTAAAACATGCATTCTTTTCATGTCGTATTTTAGTTAGAGATTTTGCTTTACCTACGTAAGCTTGAATATGTTTAATTATATAAATACAAAATACAAATAAAATAAAGATAAAAGATACAAAAATAAATTTTCAAGTCTGTTAATCTACTAAAAGAGAAAAAGACAAAATAGCATTTATATTTAATTTTATTGTCTTTAGTTTTAATAGCACACATAGAAAAAGTCTAGCAAAATTAGTAATTGCTGTGCAAAGCAGTTTATGGCATATTGATGTGAATTGAAAAACTAGCTTTTTTTTGCATGGCAGAATGTGAGAGACTGTGTGTTTCTGTTTAAGCTGAGGTTATTGTTAATTACCAATGGATAGACTGTAATGAGAAACACCAGATACAAATTATACTCAGTGTCTTTCACAACATAGCTTGTAGACTGCCTACATTAAAACCTCCTGGCCCACTAGATCAGAAGCAGCCATATGACTTAGAAGTTTGCATTGTAAGAAGTATCCTCAGAAATCCTTGCACAACAAGGAAAGATTAAAGAGCAGTGGTTATTTTTACCTCTAAGTACATATATACAGAGAATGAATACCTTGAGTCCCCTATAGAATGAACACTGTCCCCTACCTGTACGCTTCCACTGCACAGTGTATGTAACAACTCTGTAAACATTTCCTTGGGAAAATACCACAGCAGTCATAGTATCTGCTTTCTGCAGCAAAGGAACCAAGGCCACTTTGGCACATATGGGAAATCACCAAGCTATGTGACTCCAATAGGGAACCACGGAAGTCTAAGTACAAATTTAAAAGCAATTTATAGATTCTCTTCTAAGATTCGGGGTCTTTTGCAAAATCCACTTTAATGGGTCAAATCAAAACCTACCACCTCTACCCCCTCAAGTCCTACGAACTTACTAGTGGTTGTAACTGATTCACCAAGCTGTGCCAACACGCACATACAAACAGACCACACATACACACACACACACACGCACACATACACATACACACACACACAGTCTAAACCCTGTCATGTTCTTTCATTCTACAGTATTCCTCAAAAAATGAAAGATAAAATGTGGAATTATATGATGTAATGAATCCAAAATCTTTTAATTCTTCTCACAGTAGAAATGCCCGCCACACTGTACCCAAATTCAGAAATTCGGTAAAATTGAAGTTCTTCTCAATTTGCTCCAAATCCCGCCTGCCATTTCTAACTTTGTTTTACAGAAAAATCCCATGCTCTAATCCAAACCATTAACCTCCGGCCCTTATAGATGTCTTTTGTCTTTTCCCTGATCTAGCCTTCTTAACATTTTTTACACATACTAGATCTTGCCTAATTTGTCAAAAATCATCTACAAAACTATATGTTGACAAAAGATCAGGAGCTAGGTTAAGGCTCTGCATCTGCCCTTATTAAATAAGAGATAATGTTTCACCTTTTCCTTGTTTGATCACACAGAGAGAGGATATAGAAGTAGCATGTAGCCCTAGTGTTGTGATGAGGCAAGTGAGTGAGCTGAATCTCATAGATGAGGGGCATGCATGCAAGATCTTATACTATACACCATCTGTGAAAGGGCAGTCTTTGCCTTTGTTCCCAGTCCTCTGACGTATTAAGGAAATTCTTAGACAGATGTCAGAAAGCTTAACAATGAATGCATGTAGCTATCACATTTCTATTTGTGGACATATGAAATAAATTCTATTTATCTCTGTGTAATTTTTTAAATGTATTTAGGAATGGGAGTAAAATTACTTTGGACAATTTCAAACAAACAAAACTTTAGAGAGTAGGATAATGATGTCCTTTCTACATAATGACTGAGGCTGACATTAATCCAAGTCAACCTTGGTTCAGTTAGATTTCATTTAGCATTATTTTGAGGCAATTTTTACAGCGTGTGTGTGTGTGTGTGTGTGTGTGTTTTATCATAAGCAGTTTAGTGTAGATGAATTTCTAGATGATATTTCCTTTTGCATTCCCAATATAACATTATCAAACCTTCAATGTATTTGAAAATAATATTTTTAATATTTCTTGTCTTTTGGTATTCAAAGTTTGAATACCACTAGAAAATGATAAGTGTATTTTAACAATTTGCTTTAGTGGGCACTCCAATTAGATCTATACATTCTACCTGGCTGCCCTTCTGCTGGTCTTTTAAAGGTCTATTCTCCTGTCATTGCTCCTCCCTCTGTCATTTTATTTGTTTTCAGTACCTTATTTTTTTTTAAGAATCAGTAACTGTTTCTCCCAGAAAATGTCCACACTAAGTTCATTCTCCTCTCTATTTCCTTAAAAAGGGCTTATGTGAGACCTTAGTGTAATGATTTGAGCTAGAGAATTTCATCTAAAGATAACTCTTTTGTTTTTTTAATTATTTCTTTTGTTTTTAATGTTTAAATACATATTTTATTATTTTTGTTATTTCTTTTTTTTAAGATTATACCATCATCACATCATTTCTTTCTCCCCTCCATTCCTCCAAATCCTGTCATTAACCCATTCTTGCCCCCTTTCAAATTTACACGTATATACACATATTCCTAAATATAACCTATTTAGTTTACATAAGGTTACACATAAGTATGTTTTCAGGATTGGCAGTTTGATATTTAATAACCAGTTTATGTGCTTCTCCCTGGGGAAGAATATTTCTCCCGTTCTTGGAATTCCTTAGTTGCCTGTAGTCCTTGTTCATCTTATGTTCGGTCAGTCATGCTAGTGATACTTTATGGTTGTAACTTCTGACATTACCAGGAGACAGAGTCTCACAGGAAACTCCATGAAACTGGCTCTTACAATCTTTCTGTTCCTCTTCTGCAATGTTCCCTGAGCCTTAGGTGCAAGAATTGTGTTGTAGATGAATTCATTGGTACAGGCTCCAAAACTCTGTGTTCTGGTTGTTGTGGTTATCTGGGGTGGTCTCCATCTGTTTAAAGAGAGGTTTTTTTGTGGGCATAAGGACAAATATTTAGAATGTAGATAAAGATGATGCTGGTCTAGTAAATGGTGGTTTTAAGTTCTCCTCCAAGATCTGTGATTTCACGAGTTCCGAATAGTCGGCTAGATTTACAAAACTAAGCATGGTTTCTCTCTTGAGCAGGTCTCAAGTCCAATTAGAGAGCTGTTGTTTACTGCCAAGGTATGAATGCCATTACTGTACCCTTCGGGGTTATTATGCCTTGCTGGTCTTTATTGTGTTCCCTTGATAAGAATGAACTGTCTCTCTTTAACTCTTCTGATTAGATTTAGTTTGAAGTCTGTTTTATCAGATGTCAGGCTAGAGATGCCTGCTTGCTTCCTGGTTCCATCCAATTGGAGAACTTTCTTTTCTGCTCTTGCCCTCCTTATTCTTCTCTCATACAATTCATCCTGACTGCAGATTTTCTCCCTTCACTCCTCCCAACACCTTCCCCTTTTGTCCAGATCTACCGCTACTCTGCTTCCCTTCAGAAAAGAGCACACCCTGACTGGAGCACTTTCAGCCAGCTTTTTACCATAAAGCTCTGCTTATTGTTATAAAGTTCATGAGTGTTTCTTAAAGAAAATAGATGGATTGTGTTGCTTAATCCAGTCAATCAACTTGTGTCTTTTGGTTGGAGAACGGAGATCACTGACATTCAAAGTTATCATTGAAATGTGTGTACTAATTAGTCATCATGCTGTTGAATTTTCATGGCGGTGCATTTTCAGTGATGTTCTGTGTTTTAATAACTACAGCTTTGTGTTTCTTCCCCAGCTTCCCAGCTATGCTCTCTCTACTCTCTCTACCCTTATGTAGAGCTTCCTGTTTTCTTTAGGCTTGGTTTGGGGAATATAAACTTTGTAAGACTGTTTATATCCTGAACCTTTCTTTCTCCCTTAATTTAGCATGTAAGTTTGTTTGGTATCTTAGTCAAGGCTGACTGTCACGGTCTTTTGGGACTTGGAATGTGTTGCTCTAGGCTCTCTTCTAGCTTTCAAAGTTCCCCTTGAAAAAGAACCAATGTTATTCTGTCCTTTATGTGTGGCTTGTGTTTTTTCTCTTGTAGCTCTCACTACACTTTCTTTAGTAAACATACTTAGTGTTTTATCTGTGATATACCATGGGACTTTCTTTTCTGGCCTTGTCTATATGGTGTTCTGTATGTTTCCTGCATGTGTATCGGTGTTTCTTTACTTTGGGGATGTTTCCTTCTATGATCTTGGTGAATATCTGGTCTATGCCATTGACCTGGAATTCTCCCCGATCTATGCCTATAATTCATGGTTTTGATGTTGTCATGTTTTCTTTCCTGTGGGTATATATTTTTTAATTTTTTATATTTTTTGTTTATTTTGTCTAATCCTCTACTTTAGGTTAGAGTTCTGCTGTTCTGTATTTTGCTTAATACACTCTACTTGCTGGGCTTTCCTCTGAGTTGTCTAGAAGAGTTATTGGACTTTTCCAGTTTATTTTGTGTGCAGATATATGCATACAGGTGTGTATACATATGGAGCCCAGAGGACACATTTAGGTGTCTTCCTCAAGGACTCCCCACCTTAGGTTCTGAGGCAGGGTTCAGTGACTCACTGAAGCTGGAGTTCACTATTTGACTAGGCTGGCTGACCAGTGGGCTCTGAAATCTGCCAGTTTATGCCACACCAAACCTTAGATCATGGGAATGCACCTCTCACAGGGCTTTGATATTATGTTTTTAATGTGGGTGCTAGGAATCTGAACCTGAGTCCTCAGACTTGTGTAGCTTAGATGTCTCTCATGCCACCTTGAAATGCCTTCTTCTGTGTGTAACATTCACTTATCATCAATATCTAGATCCATTCTTACCTTTAGGGCAGCAAAATTGGTGATAGTTTAACTCTACTATCCCCTCTATTTTATTAGGTATACTATTTCTATAGGAAGAAACTTTCTTGAATCGATTCCCTAATTACCCCATGTTAGACATCAGTAAGAAGGTTTTGTTCAATACTATTTTCACATATATATATATATATATATATATATATTAAAAAGTAAGTTGATTTTCTAGTATCTACAAATGGTTGCCAGTTAGTTATATTTTACTGTCTCATTTTTTGGTATTATGGATCTGCTTTAATCCATCGACCTTGTTCTTATTGATACTAAAATTGTCTTGTTTGGTCAGTAAAAGAACTTTCAACTAGCCCCTGAGTCACTTCACCTTGAGCCATGCTTTTGGAAGCTCCTTCTGTTAGGATGACAGATCATTTAAGTTTTAATGTACTGCAAGGACTAACTTAGCTTCTGCCTGCCTCATAAAAGTCCCTGAGCATGACTGCTTTTAGTACTTTCTTTACTCTTGAACTCATGCAGCATTTAATGCCCTGGTTCCCCTTGCAGATGACCGTAGACGGCTCTTCTCTAAACAGCAGTGTTGAGACCTTACATTTGCAGTGCTAGCATAAGGCTTTACATAAACTTGGGATGCCATCAAGTTGTCTGATTATTTAGTACTTCACGATTTAAGTAGGCTTATGATATAAATGTATCCAACATTCAACAGGGCTACTCTTGCTCGTTATAGCAATTTAAATCTAATTTAGTTGAAAATGTCTTCCAATCTTGAATGTAGAGTTGTGTGTGTTTTTTCAGTCAAGGTCCAGTGAATTGAATTAAGGCATTCCATTTATTATAATAATAATGCCAGCAAAATCAACTTTTTAGAACTTTATATTTAAAACTAAGTAAATGCATAAAATGTTGTAAAGGTAAAAATAGCACAGATGAAATAGTCACAGGTAGTAAGTACATAAAAAGTATTCACATTTTTACAACATGATCTAATAATAAGTAGCTTAAGGTGCCACCTTACTCTCTACACACCAGAATACGTTATTAGGATTTCAGAAGCTATCTCATTTTACGGCATGTTGTATAATCCCTTGGGGGGACCTGATCATGGAATAAGGAAATGAGTCCAGCTAACCTAGCTTGGGGAACCAATGGATTTATTGGTGTTACTTACAGGAACATGAGTGATACAAAGGCCAAAGGCCCACCCCAGCATTGAGGGAGACTCATAGAGCTTTCTAGAGAAGAATCTTCCATCCCTCGGTTGTTCCATGCTTTATAAACTTGTGGAGCAGCCTTGGGATTCTAGTAACTTTCCAGACTCACCGAGCCTGTAAGTTCTTTGAGTCTGTGTGATCTCTCTTCCTTCTTCCAGAACAGGATGTTTCAACCAAGAAGAAAGAAATCACACAGTTTTCAGCATCATAAATTTAGAGTAAAGGACACTCTGCAAGAACAATTTATGGGCAGTTCATAAACACCTTTCACAGGTTAGCTCACAGTAAGCCGGTGGTGGGGGTCGGTGACTCCTCAGCTCAAGTTTATGGATAAAGAAACTACAAGTCAGAAAAATAAGTCATTTCCTATCAAAATATTTTTAATGCTCAGCATCTTGTTAATTATAAGTGCATTACAATTCATTTTAAATTAAAAAAATTTTCATTCTCAAACCAACAAAGGAAAAAACCCTCTCAAAGATTCATCCTACTTAGACAAGAAATGAGTTTGAGACAGCAAAGAGAGCAATGGCTCCCAGAACAAGTTGCAACTGGCCCACGATGATTGTGGAGAATTCCCTGGATCTGTCATTCTGTCCGGATACCAGGCAGCAGCTGCAAGAGACTGAATTGCTTCTCCCAAATGTGGATCGCGTTTCATTTCCTTTCCGCATCAGCAAAATAAAATGAAATGGGGGATTTTTGAAATGGCCTGAAATATTGTTGCTGACATTGCTATAATTTGGAAATGGTCAGGCTATTACACAGGAGATTTGGCACTGTGGGGGACTTGTTCTACATGTGGCACCAGGCCTAAGTCAGACTGACACTCTCATTTCAAATTCCATTGCTTTACCCAGGATTGCCTGTGACCTTCCTCTAAGAGGTGTTTGTGGGAGACCTACTATGTGCACATCTGAGCCGAGTCAGCCCAGATTTGTTAACTTTGACAAATGGGCCTTTAATGTCTCATTTGATGTCTTGCTTTTCCCCATCATCTATCTATTCCTTTAGACATCCCTTTGAACCTGGCTTTCCCCCAAAGCACCACTCTCTTGTTCTGTTCCATTAACCAGGATTTATTGCTGTGCTGCCTCCTCCTACAGAAAAGAAGCCCCTCCCCCACTTCCCCTCTACCTCTCCCTTTCTCCGTTCTCACTCTCTTGCTCCAGACTTTCTCAACTAATCTGCAAAAAAACTTGCTTCTTACTGTTTTCCATTTATAGTATAGAAACTACAGTTGTAGGCGATTGGAAGGGGTAGGCTATAACGAGCAGTTTGCTAATGCCCGACTGTCACAGTTCCCATAGTGCACTGGTTAACTGTGGCTTCTTATGGCAACAGTTCTGAACATTTCTCTTGTGTGTCTATTACAAAAATTAGGTTTAAGGAGCCTGGAAATTCTGAAACTGCATTAATGAACATGAGTGACCATTGCCTGCTTGTATATTTCTCAACGGTTGATGCTAAGAGAATCTTGAATTCTGCACGGCCCATGGAAATGTCAACTGAGCAATTTTCCTCCTGCACCAATTAGCTGAGCTTACTGCCTAGCCAAGACCATGGAAACAATAATAGGCTTTTGGAGAAAGTATTTCTTAACCAGAACTCTTTCATGTTTAAGTCAGCAAATCATCACGAAGACTGTCTTTCTGGATCTGTTGTTGTTGCTTGTTTGTTTTTGCGTAGTCTTGGCTGGCTGGTCTAGAACTCAGTTTGTAGATCAGGCTTGAGTTCACAGAGGTCTACCTGCCTCTGCCTTCAAAGTGCTGGGATGAAAGGTGTGCACCACCACACCCAGTCTCTTGAATACCAATGACTTGAGAAAAAAATTATTTAGACATTCATTTTGTATTTCAAGTTATTGGAAGTAATGAACCCCACTGAAAGTGACTCTTGAAAGATTTATTCTTCAGGTATAAAATAGGAAAAAGATCTCAAGAAGCAAGACTGGAGGGATCCAGAGAATGTAGAAGTCAAGGGCAGTGGGGAAAGAATGTGTTTGTGAGCTTGCTTATCTTTGGTGGCACCTGAGGCTGAATGCTACTGAGATCCCCTCAGGAAACCAGAGAGGGTGGCTTGGAATTGTCCCTCTCTAGAAGCTGATATGTTAATGGACTACTAACTTTTGTCATCCTTGCTACTCCAGAAACATCAATTGCTCTCACCCTTCTACTCTATCTTGACAGGGTAAAACTAATTAATTGTCTTCAGAACAATCTCAGAAGCAGAAAACCAAAGAAAGTGGGGGAGGATAGAGTTTGACAAAAACACTGACAAGTGTACAAAACTTTTCAAGAACTGTCTTCCAGCTGCAGCTAAAAATCAAAGAAGGCCCTAGGCCTGTGGGCAAAGCGAAGTTAAGCACAATGAGTGAAAGTTTTTATGCGTTTGTACTTTTATTGAACAAGTAACTTGGAATAACAGAAGTTCTTTGACCATGGAAATGACTTATAGTCTCTGAGCTGTACCAGTGAAAAGGGATGCAAATAACAACCATATGTGATTTCTGATAGCATGGACCACAGCACTTACGAGCTGGAGAGAGGGATCAGTGGTTAAGGTCATCTATTACTTTCAAAACACCATGACCAAGACAATGTATAGAAGAAAGCATTTAACTGGGCTTATGTTTTCAGAGAGTTAGCGTTCATGATGGTACCACAAAGACGCAGTGGCAGAATTAGCTGACTGTTCATATCTCTATCCACACTGGTAGGAAGCAGTGAGAGGCACACTGGGAGAACTCTTTTTGAGATCTCAAACCCTGTCCATGCAGTGACACACCTCTTCCAACAAGGACGTATTCATTAATCTTTCCCAAACAATTCAGTCAACTGGGGTGCAAGAATTCAGATATATGAGTTTATGGGTACCATTCTTATTCAACTGCTATAAAGCATATTTTGCGGAGGCATTGAAGTTTATTTTGGAGGGTCATTAAGTTTTGATACGATTTTAACATAGTTTCATAAAAGAATGGGCAATGGGAAAATTATCAGTGGCACCGAATTCCCATGTGTCTTTCATACTTGGTTAGAATTGCCTTTAGGTTCCCATTAGTCAAACTTCCCATGATTTATTATATTTTTAAAGTAATATTCAGACATTCTATTTTTCACATTTCATCTTTTTAAAACTGAGTTACATACCAAGAAACAATCTATGCTCATCCTACTTTCTAATATCCCCTGATATCAAAGTAAGTATTTTTTATTTTAGATTAAATTTTTAACGCTTTGGTTTTGTCTTTACCCATTTTCTTCCAGTGGAAAGAAAGAAGCAGCTGGTTTCTATTTTCGACTTTCTTTTGTTTGAGAATTATTAAATATGCAACACATGAATATATGTTTTTCTTGTCTGGGTTTAGAGCTCACCACTTCTTTCTTTTTGCAAACAATGATAGAATTTAAAACAGAGAAACCGAAAAGATCATATGGTTCCAGTATAGAATTTGCGATCTTATCATCCAGCATTTTCTCCTATATCCTCTGCTCTTTAACCTACACACCCTTTACTTGACTACCAGTCGGAATAACCTTCTTTTTCCTATGAGTGCTGAAGATTCTCTGTCTAATAATTATGCTAAATAATATACCATCAAGTAATATTTTCCAAAGTTATTGTTGATTTAGATTATTGTAATATTACTAGTTTGTTTATAATTTATCAAACATGTTACTTTTTCTCTACTTTGGATGTTTTGTTCCACGCTTTGGGATGCATTATCTTCTATGAGTCCTTGCTACATTCAATTATACTCTCTTTTCATTCTTTAATATTTACAATGTGATTGTTTGATGGATCCAGAATTAACTTAAGTGCAAGACTACACATTTATTATTTAAATTTTTTGGTTTAACACTATGTATTGTTTTGATCGCTATAATGTTTTATATAATGAATATGTTACATAGATACTTTATGTATGCAAGAAATATCAGCAATTTTTCTTCACTGGAAGTAGCATTACTCTAGGGCATTTTTAGCAATGTCTATGGACATTCTTAGTTGCCTTCTGGGTTATAGTGAGTAGAAGCCTGGGATGACGATAAATATGATGCAGTGTAGAGGACAACCTACAAGAGAGAGTTGCCAAGAGTTCTGAAATTAGAAGAGATAGGTGACAGATAGAGAGGTATGGGGTAGACAGTGAACAAACTTTTACTGTGCACCATTCCTCTGCCAGTTGCATACTCTTCAATAACACAACGCCCAGCCATTTTTATTTTTTAAAAATAAATATTTGTTTATTCTCTCTCTCTCTCTCTCTCTCTCTCTCTCTGTGTGTGTGTGTGTGTGTGTGTGTGTGTGTGTGTGTGTGTGCTTTTGAGCACAGGTGCCCATAGAGACAAAAAGGAATCACATCCCCTAAGAGCTGAAGTTACAGGCAACTATGAGCCACCTGATATCAGTTCTGGCCACCAAACTCTGGAAGAGCAGCAAGCTCTCTAGACCACTAAGTTAGACCAGCAAGCTCTCCAATCCCTGTGCCTCTATTTCTAAAACCCATGCTGAGAACATTTTGAACAACTTTGTCTCTTTCTTTGAAGAGATCCAGCCAGATGTGCTGTATTTCAGCTTCATAATTGAAACATTTCTTTAAAAAAATGAATTTAATAGGTTTAGGATGCTGACTATAAGGCAGGGTGCCTGAACTGAATTAGGAACCTTGGCATATTTCTTGAAATCTCTTGTCTTTAGTTTAGTAGAATGTTGGTGCTTATCATAACTTATTTTTAAACTAGAGATCAGTTTGAGCAGTATGCTGCTTCTTTAGCTCTATATCATGCCATGTTCTCTTACCCTACAAAACAAACTTCATCAGACCCTGAGCTTTGTTCACTGCATCTTCATTACAGTCATCATACCATCCGACCACCATCCTCACCATCCCCATCCTAACCTTCAGTATCACCACCACCATTCTTAACATCACCATCACTGCCACTATTCTCATCATCACCGCAACTGCCCCACCATCAGCATCACCATCAGCAACATCACCATCACCATCCTCACCATCATGATCACCACCACCACCATCTTTATTATCCATCACCACCACCATTCTGACCATCACCACAACAACCATCCTTACCATCAACATTAACATCTTTACCATCACCACCACCACCATCACCATGTTCATCATCACCATCATTACCACCATCCCCACCATCACCAACCATTATTACTACTATCATCAACACCATCATTACCATCATCACAAACACTATCGTCTAACTTTGTAATGTCATTGTAAGCACATATACTTTTAATAGGTACAGGACTTAATTTTTTTTCATCTTTAGGGACCATCATTTTATTTTGTTCTATTTTGGGGTGATGAAAGCTGAACCCTAGATTTCACATAATTTAGGTTAGACATATCAGTGTAGCACAGAAATGAATCACTAATTCCAGAATTATTTCAAATTCAAGATTATGTTTGTTGTCAATTAAATTTTAAATGTTTCTGATTGTACCCAGGGAATTCCACTTGTCTTCTGATGCCACAAATTTCAC
This sequence comes from Neodon shergylaensis, assembly GCA_025134845.1. Classification (NCBI taxonomy): domain Eukaryota; kingdom Metazoa; phylum Chordata; class Mammalia; order Rodentia; family Cricetidae; genus Neodon; species Neodon shergylaensis. The sequence goes on along the minus strand of JABTXL010021554.1, from coordinate 2,717,621 downwards.
TGCATTTTATTAACAACTTTATATGCCTTAAAGGCAATGTTTTTTTTTTATTTTTTAAGTAGATAAATATTTTCTTTCTCTGTCAATGGGACTCTTTTTCTAAATCTATTTTTATGTGCATGCGTGTTTTGTCTGCATCTAAGCTTATACAACACCTGTGTGTCTAGTACTGTTGGAGGCCAGAAAAGAATGTCACATCCCTGGGACTAGGATTGCAGACAGTTGTGAGCTACCACGTGGGTGCTAGGAACTTAACCTGGGTCCAGCCAGTGCTCCCTTCAGCCGAGCCAACTCTCCAGCCCTGTTGATAGTGATCTTGTCATTTTTCACCTGCAGCTTCTCTGGTCCTTTGTCTACCCCGTGAATGCCATCCCACAGTGCAATGCTCACAACTCCTAAGCTATTTGTCACACATAATATTCTCTCTCTCTGCATCATCATTTTCAATTAAATGTTCTGTCATAATAGAAAATGTGTAGGATTCATTAAAATGAGTCACTTAAATGTGTCTAGAACAATTGAGAAATGATTTTTTTTTTAATTTCAGTTTTTCAAGACAGGGTTTCTCTGTGTAACAGCCCTGGCTGTCCTAGAACTCTTTGTAGACCTGGCTGGCCTTGAACTTACAGAAATCTGCAGCCTCTGCCTCCTGAGTGCTTGGACAAAAGGTGTGGACCATCACTGCCTGACTTGAAGAATGATTTTTAAAATTAGGTTTGTTCATGTCTTTTGTGTGGTGGGTACAGAAGGTGTGCAAGCCATCACCCACACGTGGGAAAAATCAATTCCTCCCTTCCTTTGCCATGTGGGTTCAACACATCTCAGGTGCTCAGGCTTTGCCGCAAGTGCCGTTACTCTCTGAGCGGTCTCACTGGATAGAGAACCAGTTTTTAACTTTTTTTTTGTTTGTTTTTTGTTTTTTCGAGACAGGGTTTCTCTGTGGTTTTGGAGCCTGTCCTGGAACTAGCTCTTGTAGACCAGGCTGGTCTCGAACTCACAGAGATCCGCCTGCCTCTGCCTCCCAAGTGCTGGGTTTTTAACTTTTTAAGATGCTAATCCAAAGAGCCACATATGGTCAGAGCACATCACAACTCTGGAGTAACTCCTCCTCCAACGCTTTAGCCTTAAACTCCTTGCTGCGTTCTAGTTTCTGCTCACTGTGAAAATTAGATTTGTGTACTTTATTGTTCCTGTGTGTATATTATTATACACCAATGATTATTTATACTTCATTAGATACAAATAATCTTAAGAGTATTGAGATGACACATATGTATTTCTATTTGTGGAGTATTTCACTCTATAATGTACTAGTTCTTAAAATTGGATGTCCAATTTAATATTCTTGCAAGTACAAATAATAATAATAGTCATTGAAAAAAATTTAGAAAGAATAGAAATAAAAAATCACATTAGTGATGCAAAGTAGATATAGTACAAACATATTATGTCTTGCATACACATGCTCACACATACACTATATACACATAACATATACTATATACACATTCACATATATAAACACACATATTATACACATACACACACTATACACAAAACACACACCAAACACCATACATATGCACACACTAGACACACAACACACTCTACACACAACAAACACTACACACATGCACACACATACTATACACACACCATTAAATGTACTAGCCACTTACACTGTATCACACAACATAGACACATGGGGGGAGTGAATTCTTTTTATATGTATTTATTTTTAAGTCATTGCTACTAGTGCAGTTAACACATATTTATTGCTAGGGAAAAGAAGCAAAAAACACTAAAGTATGAAATGAGAAGAAGCACTCATAATCACTAGAATGCATCAAGCATCCACTTTAACTGCTTTGGTTTGTTTTTTTCCCCACTATTATTCCCAAGAAAGCTGATGTGCAGGTGATTAGGCAGATAGCATTTTTCAGAAATTGAATTGTGCTGTAGGTTTACATGGTATGCCAGTAAATACATCTTTCAGAGAGAAACTGAACAAAAATAGGTGTCACTATTGTTATGTATTATCCACCATGATATTCATGGCCATTTTGAATAACTGTGCGTTCCTAAAAATATATGCTGACTGCCAGTAGCCCCTTATTAAGGCAAGGCCTACAGAGCAGCTTTGCCAGCTATGCTAGAAATTTGACTGGCTTGGTCTAGTACAGGTCAGGTCTGGAGCAGGTTACTACAGCTCCTCTGTGTTCATGAGTGTGATATCTGTCATGTCCAGCAGACATTTCACAGCTCTCCTCCCCATTCTCCAACTCTTTCTGCCTTCTTTCCCACAAAGTTCCCTTAGATTTGCGTGATGGTGAGGATGTAATAAGGGATGACCACTCTCTTAAAAAAAAATACTTATTAGTTAACATGCACTCATTGGAGTTTTCAATCTGTTTATTGCATTCTACTATTTAGATACTAATAATTTTATAGTATAAGATAAGCATAACATAAAATCATAACGTGACTTTAGTGGCTGCACCAGAGTCCATTCATCTATATGCAGTAATTTATTGAATCGGTTCCTTATTCTTAAGAATGTGGAATGTTTCTCGTAAATATCACTGCATTTATTATAAGGTGCCTTAAGCTTCTCATCTGATTATTTCCTTAGGATACATTCTTAAAGAAAAATCACAGGGCCAGGTGGAAGGAACTGATTTAAGATCCTTGGTATACATTGCCAAATTGCCCTCTGGAAAGTTATTTCTTGCTTATAGAAGAAAAGAAATAATCCTTGCTCTAATTCTACTCTAATCATTTTTTATGCAGGGTTCCTTTGAACCTTTGAACTTCTTTGGTTTTAGGGCTCAGAACTGTTTATTTTTCAAATACATGTTTCTTTCAGCAGGTTAACAAATTAATCACTTTGTTTCATAGATATCCAAACATTATAAAGCTCTTGTTTTTTCTTAGTAAAGGGTTTGAAATACAACATGTTTTTATTGTATAAACTGTTTCTTTCTAGGGTGAACCAGGGCCAAAGGTGACACTGGTCTGGCTGGCCTTAATGCACATGATATAAGACTAATTCCCTCTTTAATAATGCTCTGTTTAGTTTTACCACTGAAATATTCTATGTAACGCAATTAGAGTTAGATCTCCTTGGCAGAACCAGCCACATTCAAACAAAATGAAGGATGGAGGTAGGTTTTACACAAGGTAATTTGCAGCAGTGTTTTTAGCTCCATCACCGGGCTCCCATAGGCTTCATTTGTCTCACACATGTCCTTACCCACACTAATCCTTTCTTCATCTCTATTTCCTGCTTGATTTTTTTTCAAGTCTTGCTTTTGCTGTCATTTTCTCCCAGCACACGTTCATCAGTGACCTTCGTTCTCAGTCAGAGTTCATAGTTCACATCGCCAATGCCTCCCTGCAGGGAAAGTTGTGTTTGTAGGGTGATATTTATATAAACAGGGGAAGAAAAAAAAAAGGAGGCTGTGTGCTAATAGTATAAACTCTTCCAGAAAACAATGACCCTCTAGCCATCCCATACAGGATTTCTTCAAGCTAAAGTATACCACAGCCTTTGAAATCTTTGAATCCTTTTCCTGGAGAATTATTGCCCTTCTTTCTTATGAGTAAAGAATAAAGAACACTACCAAGGTTCTATTCAATTCTGTAATACCTGAAAGCCTTTGAAATCCTTGCCATCCCTAAAGATATTATGAAATCCATCTTGTGTGCAGTAGACACTCACAGCAGGAAGGAAGGCTGAAGACCAATCTTTTAGGACTGTGGAGAAATTTATTAAATTTGAATTTGTATTAATATACAAATTATCTTAGGAATGCAAAGATAATTTTAAATATGTATCAATATTCAAGAAGCTATACCAATGTAAATTGTTTATAACTAATAGTTCACATGTAGATACACTAGTCTATCTATTATCCCATTTCATCCATTCCCCTTTTTTTTTCTTTTTCAAAAAGAGATTTCTGATTCTACTTCATATTTTACCTCAACTCTATAAAACTTATAATCAACTCCGCACAGATGGCAATTATCCATAACCTTGAGAAGACAAAATCTGTAGGGAGAGGGGACATCATTTTTTAGAACTACTTTTAGCTGTCATGGGGGTGATGGTATAGCTATGGAATCCTGTAAAAAACTAATACGTTGGTTAAGTCTCAAGGATACTGCCTATACAATTGTAGATAGTCTCTGAGTAGTGGGTAGGGGTTTTTGTTGTTGTTGTTGAAGTTTCTATTTGAATTTCTGGCCAGAATGTGGTAAGAAGTTGCACCACCTCAGCTAGTCAAGTTAGAATCATCTTGAGCAGTCTTAAAGTGAGTCAGGACTACCACTATACTGAGCAGTGAGGAGATATGTATCTTTAAGTAGTGAGATTTTACCCTGCAGAGAATATTGATAGCATAAGTCAGATTTTTCGTTGCTTGCTGATTATTTCTGGATAACTATCTTTGCTTCTTTAGGCATCTAATTGTCCAAGGTCTCTTGACCTTTTGAAGATGGGTATTTCCTATTTTCCTGCAAAGACAAGAACAGAACCCTGCCCCAAGCCTTGTGAGGTTTCCTTACAACCTGTAGGATTGTCACCTCTGTGAATGAACTGTTATTTCACTTTATCAAGAGGTTTCTTCTTTTCAAACTGAATCTTGATTAATTTTGATGGTATCCATAATGTTTCTTCTGTGAAAACAAGAGTGAAGCCCTTCCCCAGCATAGCACATATCCCGATTTCCATTCTGATGTCAACACATCCTTGAAGTACACCAGCTGATTTAATTCAGAAGTTTTTCCTGTTGTCCAATGTCTCTCCACAGCTGTTTCCTTTCTCACTAGCATTAAGAAATTTTAAGGTTAATAAGGCATTAAGCAGTCTCTTTCTGGGGATCTTGGTTCCCCCATCTGTTTATTAAGCATTTATATTCTTATTCTTATTATTATTATTATTATTATTATATCTCTTAATGACAAGTAGTCCTGTAGGATTATGTGATATACCTGTAGCATGTTTTATGTTACAGTATTTTAAAAGCTGTTTTATCTTGCTAGAAACATATGTTGAAGCATAATCAGTTTTAATTTGTGAAGCTATACCCATGACAGCTATAACTTCTAACAGGTGTGTAATTATAGAATCAGCCCTTTCAGAACTCATTGAAATTGCCCATTGAAATCCTGAATAATGTGTCTATTGTATGGTGCACATATTTTAATCTTTCAACTTTTCAAAGATGAAGCACATCTATTTGTCAAATTTCATTGCTTTGCAAGCCTTTAAGGTTGCTTCCTGCAGGTAAAGAAGTTTGGTTATAGAAGGAGCAAGTAAGACAATGTTTTATGACTTAATTGTCTTGTTGCCAAGTGATGGAGAAATCCTTTTTTAAACCTTTACTATTGACATGATTTTTTTATGAAAATTTGAGGCTTCCAGCACCCTTCCTATTAATAACTGACCAATTCTATGACCACAGAGAAGGAAAATCCAGAACACACTAAGAACCAGAGTATAGACAGCACTGCATTAGCAGTGTTAGTTTCTTTTCTCATTGCTTTGACAAAATCTAGCGATAAGCAACTTAAGTGAGGAACATTCATTTTGGCTCACAGTCTGAAGGTCCAGTCAAATCATTAAAGGGAACTCACAGTGGGAGGAACGTGAGATATTCAGTCACACTGAATCAGAGTCACGGAAAAGAGAAAGAAGGAAGCGGGTGACAGCGCTGTTTTTCCCTTATTCAGTCCTGGAATCTGGACCATGGATGGTGCCTCCCGCAGTTAGGGTCTTCCCATCTTAGTTAACCCAATCTAGAAACCTCCTCACAGACAGTTTCCAAGACATGACTCCTGGGAGAATCTAGAACCTGTCTAGTTGACAAGGCCTGTTCTTCCTGTAAGTCCCACCTTACGGCTAAGAGAGAGTCATTTCTAAAATACAGTTTGAGTCTTTGCCTAGTTTTCTGTCCTTTCTATAATCCTATCAAGATAGTAAAGGTGTGTTAGACTACCAAGTACTTACTGAATGCTTGGGGTAAGTTTTCAGTTGCTGTTTGCTGCATTTTACTTTATTTTTTAGAAATGGTCACTGTGTTGTGTAGTCTCATGCATAAGTAACTGAAGCCTGACCTAAGACAATGATGAAAGAGAAAGACCTGGAGGTGCTGTGGCAGATGTCTTACATATATGTAACTTGGTACTTGAATAGAGGGGAAGCTAAAACATAACCCCTTTATCATTGTCAATAAAAACCCAGTTACTTGTGAAGAATCTAGTGCTATTATGACATTGCCATTTGTGGCCGTGGTAAGTAACAATATTTTTCATAAATTGCTTTTATTAGAAATTGAAATTTAGTCTTCTGCCAGCTTTATTTTCTAGCTTTATCAGGGCATTATAGCAAGTTATTTTCAAATGGAAAAAAGTCACATGAGAAAATTAATCAATTTTATTCTATGAAACAGTAAAATCATTCTTTAATTCTGAATGCTCCACTAAAAGGTCTCATTTTTCTACTAAATCATTCCATACACCATTACCTGTTCTTTAATGTTAAACTCCTGACTCCATACCAAAGTATTGCAGCACTTGGGACAATTCATGCTGCCCTTGTAATTACAGGCACACTTTTTTTAGGGAGTGTATGGAATTTTAATGGTGATTTTAAACTCTCTAAAGTCAAGTCACTATAGGAATTATAACTTCCAGAATATGTGTGTGTGAATACGTGCAAATGCATGCACATATGCATGCACATGCATACATGTGTGTGATCTTTCGACTAAATGCTAAAGTATTGATAAACATATTTTCGTTGCAGTTTAAGTGATGTATACTAAACAATATAGCAATTATAAGATTTTTAAATTTCTAAAATTTGCCATGCAAAACGTTAGATCTTGTTCTTACTTAGTTAAGTGATTCTGACTGTGGCCCAGTATGAAATGCATTCCACAACAGTATCTCAGAACAGACTCAAGAGGGAGTACTATAATTGTACTATTGTGAGCGCTGAAGCCAGGCTGTCTGCTTCGAACCCCAGCTCTTCCCGTAACTGCATGTCACTCTGCCCTATTTCTTCTCTCACTGTCTTTATTTACATGGGGGACACAGTGGGAACTATGTAATCATTCTCCATTAAAATCTTTTAAATGTGACATATTTAGTTTTAATGGTTATCTCTTTCGTTAAGTTTGTTTTCAGGTAGCTATACACTCTCAGAAAAGTAGATTTCAGTCACCAAGTTTAGTCTCTTCTACATGGTCATTTTGATCTTTGAAACATTTCAAAACTAACGTATCTGATCTTTCTAAAATAATCAGCAAACCTTCTTTCCAAACACCAGTGCAAGGTGCACTACTAATAACACAGACCCTGAAATCACAAAACCAGAGGTATCATTTGGTGATGGGTGCCGCCATTGCTAGAAAATAAGATTTCATCAGTAGATGGGACGAGGAATTAATAGCTTAAATTTTTAAACAAACAATATTATTTTAGACCATAGGATATTTAAAGATGCTATATCACATGAACAGTGTATTTCCCAATAAAAGTCCTGAAATCCATTTGCTTGATGTGATGCCATCCCTCAGCTTTCATTTCTCTTGGAGAGAAACCTCCCCCCTTCATGTTTCATGTAGATACAACTACCACGTTTCAAGTAATCTTTATGTACAATAATATTAGTGGAAGCCTTAATAATAGATATCCATCCAAGTCTTAAGCTAAGTATCCATTTAATTTGGTGTTTTATGCTTTTTAATTTAAAGGTTTCATAGATTAAGAAACCTTTCCTAAGTGAGTACTGTACTTAGATCATTTCTATTCATCCTTCCTCTAATTTCTATCATATCTCCCCCACACTCCCTTCATGCTCATGACCTTGGCTATAATTTTCTTTGTTTTACACACACACACACACACACACACACAGAGAGAGAGAGAGAGAGAGAGAGAGAGAGAGAGAGAGAGAGAGAAGGCAAACAGTCCATTTAATGATGTTATTATGTACATGTGTTTAGAGTCAAGCACCCTTTTCAGGATTGGATAATTTATCACTGGCCACATCCCTAGGGGAAGAAGATGGATTATTCCTCTCTTGCAGTCATTGATTGCTGTAGCTGTCCTCTAGAGACAAGGCCTTCAGAAATTTCCCTTATCGGCTCCGTCATGTCAACAGGTGTTATCATTACTTAGGCCTTGTTTAGGAGACCATAACATCGAGATTTCCTGGTTGCAGCATCTCACTCCTATCTAGAAGGCGCAGCTCAGCTGTTAAAGACGAATGCTCCCGTTTCTAAACGTGTTTTATACTTTTGCACTGTGTCTTTCTTTTACCCCTCTGGCACTCAATAACACTGATAGCAGCATCGGCATGACAGGAAGAGAAAAACCATACTTGTAAAAAGCATTACTGAGCTGTTTTTCAGAGCCTGTTACAAAGCCATAGCTTCAGCCTCACAATACTTTGTCATAAGGGACATGAGTTACATGCGTCTACGTCCCTGGCCATAGTTGTCGAAGCTTGATTAATACAGTACTTCTCAACTGCATTTTATTCTCTATGACTTAAAGCACAGTTGTTCCATATTGGTCAACCTGAGTGTGAAACAGAACACAAAGCACTATTAATTATGCCTTACTTGTCCTGAAAAAAAAAATAAGTAGCCTTTGTTAAATGCAAGCCGTCTTACTAACTGTTCTCACCACTTTGATTCTGAGCATCTCTTGAAAATTACTACCGCTTATACATTTTATGTGGGTACCTGGTGAAGGTTTATTGGATAAATGGATGAATGAATGGTAGAAATCCACTCACAGAAATGGCAGTTGTCTCCCTACAAGTGGTTAAGATATTCCTTTGCCAGGTTTTACTCACAAGTGTCTACCGTTTGGGGAAGGAATAGGTGGATAATCCAAAATATGGTAGACTACTACACTTCAGATATATTCATTAAACACTGAACTAATGATTAAAAACATATTAAGGTATTTGTTCATTTCAAAATTGGTTGTTTTTTTTGTTTTGTTTTCTTTTGGATTTGGGTTTTTTAATTGAATGATTTGCAAAATGAAGGTCTGGTCTTCATCCTGCCTTTGTTGTTGTTAATGTCTGAAATGATTTTTACACTCTCTGCAACAAAATGGTCTTATCTAATTGTTTTTATTACTTCATTTTGTCCTTGGATTCCATATTGAATGCCCACCTGTACGTTATTTACTCAGTACAAAATGCCGGGGTAGCAATAATGAGATTCCTGAGCTAGGACGTTATGGTGTTTGGACTTAAACTGTGTGTAATATCACTCCTGAGTGCTTCCTTTTTCCTTATTCCTTCTCCCTCAACTGATGTGTTAAAAATGATGGAAGATATCTTTCCTGTTAGCCACACCATCAAGATGTGTCCATCCAACTTGTCCTCTGTTTCTACTGTGAACTCATATGGCTGATGTCACCTAAATACCTCTAAGACACCCATGAGTCCAAAGGACTTGTGGGGATATTTAGCTGACATTCTCTCCGTGTCTCATGTAGTTCCATCTGATAGCTTTATAGGAAATGAATTAGAAAACTAAAACCTACTTTCAGATGGGCAGGATGCTCCCCTTTGCCCCAGCCCAGTGAGTGACAGGAGAAGCAACAGCTACTGTAGCCCTCCTCCCAATAATCAGATTTCTTGATAGAGACATGAACATGTTTTTGATGTAACTCATGAAATTTTTGGCAAGCTTTATAAAGACTAAATCAATGCTAAATCAGAGGTATTTACAACACCCACAAATTTAATCCAAAGAGGATACTTAAAAGCTCATATAGATCTAAATGATGTTCCCCCAGATGGTGAATTAATGTGATTTTAGCAGGAAGCAAAGTTGCACAAATATGCAGTATTGAGACCTTGCACTGGTTTAATGTATCTGAAGCCATCACAGCACAGATGTTGCTTATCACGTTGATGCCAGTTGCTTGTCTCTCTCTCCACTACAAAGGGAAGAATGGGATTTGGGAGCTCAGGAAAACATGCTTCGTTTTCTTACTAATAATTTGTCAGTAATTGAAGCTTTTGGTGACTCTTATATCGAAATAATTTTTTTATGTTCTTTTCAGGGTTTGAAAGGTGACTTAGGTCCTCAAGGTCCCCCTGGCCCAAAAGGAGAAAAGGTACTGTATCTACCCCCGAGTGTCCCGACCTTGTTTTAAGACCCACCTCCCCAGAAAACTGAGTGACTGTTTGTAGACTGCATCTGGTTGCACAAACAGCTTGAGATTAATGGAAGGCTGTTATATGAACATCCTCTGAGCAAGGAAAGCCTTTTGGTTGCTTTAGTGTGAGAGACTGTGTTTAACACACGTGTGAAACCTCCTGTTTCTCACCTTTGCTTGACAGCATGAGGTGTCCCAACACCACATTAGCAAAGGTGTCCTATGTCAGGAAACTCAGCCAACAACCCCAAGCTGTCACCTTAATGATCAGGCAGGAGGCTTTGGAGGGAAGGAAGCTAACGTCATGCCTCAGCCTTAGATTAAATGCTTTATTTCTTGTGTACCACTTTATAAAAGGATTTTGACAGTGGCCTCTCAGTGAGAGCTAACAAATATTAAAGGTAATGGTTGTGTTGAGTAAGGTAAGTTAGCAACCCTGATTTCATGGGAGCTGTGCATGTTTGCATCTTATTGTCCATGGTCAACAGATGCAGAATTCCTTGTCTATCTTACATATTTCTCTTTGAATTAGAGATGATCTCACAGAGCAATTTTTAGAGACTGATTTTAGTTCCTTAACAACTGTTATTTTAGTGAAATGGTTGCGAAAATAATGAATATACAATGCTATGTCTTAAAACTAGAGATAATTGTGTTTAATGAGAAGAAGAGAAAATCCTAGATATACTTGGCATGACAGCTCCATAGCACGCTCTACAGGAACATGGACTCCATAATGTTCTAGGCAACAAAAATCACAGGAAAGACACCCAGGCCCAAATGACAGCATTCTCATAAATGAGAAGAGCCCCTGAGACAGCAAAACACTGCAGTGACACATCATGAGCTTGTGGACACTTTTTCAAAACCTTTGTTTTTAAACAGGGTTTCACTATGTAGCCCTGGCTGGCCTGGAACTTGCTATGTCAATTAGCCTAGCCTTAAATCATAAATATCCTCCAGCCTCTGCCTTCCCAGTGCTGGGAATTAAAGTGTACACCACTCTCACTACAGACAGCCTTTTCAAAGACTTCTTAATAGCCAACACATGCCTGAATTCATGTAGGTCAACAAAGCTATCCTAGCCCTGGAAAACACTCAGATGGAGGAAAAGCCTCTGAATGCCCCAGACACGAGTGATGCCTACTAAGCAGAGCCTCGGAGAGGTGGTGGGAACTGTTCCTTGCAGCTGGAAGGCACCGAGTGGGGAGGATCCACTTATTATTTCTGCTGATGCTCATGCTAACTTTGTCAGAAAAATTATCTGTCGCTATGACGCTTCCCAGCTGCTCTGTTGGCAAGTAACCGTATTTGGAAAGATGATTTTTTCCTAATTTTGGATTCATAGTCAAAAGAATAGAAAACTAGATTATTTTAGTTTTTCAAAACACGTTTTGCTACCGCAGAAAGCACAAGGGCACACAAGGCGATTTTTATATCATAAACCCTAAGGGGAACATGATAAAGCTCTCATTAGGCAGAAAATTTTATCAAGAAAAATTCTATTTTTATGTCTTTTCAGATTATGAATTTTGTGGTGGGGAAATGGAGGAGTCTGGGAGGAACTGGGAAATGGGGGAAGAATATGATCAAAAGACATCATATGAAATTCTTAAAGAATAAGTAAAGACATAAAAAAAGATTTATCTGTATGTATTGCTTCTTCCCAGAAACTGAAATAATGTGTAGAAAGGTGCTAATGGTAATTGCAAATTTTCTCTCACCTATTTTTAGGGTGATATGGGACCTCCAGGGCCACCAGCCTCAACTGTAAGTAATCTTAAACCAAAATAAATAAATAAATAAATTAAATTAAAATGTTCTATTTGCTATCCATACTAGCAAATACAATTTAAGCCATGTAGTATTACAGGAATTGATAGTGGAATCAGAATATGACTAGCAAACCTTCTCCTCTTCCCTGAACAGTGAAGTACTTGACCTAAGGTCTTAAGATTATTTCCCACAGGAGTCTGTAATCAGTATCTACCTCAAACAATTCTCTACATCCTTACCATGGTTAATACCATGGCTCTGGGTTTGATTGCACATTCTTTTGTAATAAAATATGTGAGTAAATGGGAATAGAAAGTTCTACTTAGTCTAAAAATTATAAGAGTAACACCAGACATAAACATCCCGTAAGGAAAACAGATAGCTCCTCTCCTCCCTTTTCTTTTATTCTCCCCCCACCACCACTTAATACAGTATCACTACTGAGCACCACTGGCTCACCCAGAACTCGGGAACTCAGTATGTTGCCCAGGCTGGCTTTGAACTCATAGAGACCTGCCTGCCTCTGCCTGCTAAGTGCTGTGGTTAAAAGTGTGTCCCATGATGTCCAGTCAACAGCTACACTTTCCAACTGATAGTTACTTTGCCCCCAAACCTGCCAGAGGCTATTGTTATTTTCCCATGATTCCTTGTAAGAATTGCAAATGATAAAATGGCAAAAGATTCATAAGAAAATGTAATGATGCGCACATGATAGGATAGTTGTCAATTAAATGTCTTAAGCACTTAATCATAAATATACAAAATATTTCCATTTAGGTATAACTTATTGCTACAAATTTTCTACATAGAGCATTAAAGATTCTTTTTTAACTTAAGAAATACTCTAAGCTTAATGGAAAAGAAGAAGGCTTTTTTATTTTATTTTTTTAAAGATTTATTTATTTATTTATTATACGGTGTTTTGTCTACCTGTATGCTTGCTGGCCAGAAGAGGGCACCAGATCTCATTACAGATGGCTATGAGCCACTATGTGGTTGCTGGGAATTGAACTCAGGACCTCTGGAAGAGCAGTCAGTGCTCTTAACCTCTGAGCCATCTCTCCAGCCCAAGAAGGCTTTTTAAAAATCAAGTGTAGGTTTGTCAAATTTGGTGTTGATATTATGGATGATATAAATGAAGCATTAGGTCACTGATATTCAAGGACCCCTGATGACGGTAGAAAGTCAGGGCTTGTAAGGATGTCTCTCAGCACTCTGGATGAAGCTTTGCTATCTGTAGAGCACAGGAATTTGAGGAGTTTTGATTTTATACATGTGTAATTTTTTTAGAAGTTGAACACCCCAAACGGAATGATAGTAATGTCTTGCTCACCTTTTCCAACTAGCATTTACAGAAAAGGTGTTTCTTGGTATACAAGAAACTCAAGAAGCCAAAAAAGGGTCTTACTTAAGAATAGCCAGATTCTTTAAGACTTTTCTTCTCAAAGTGGAACAAAAATGATTTTGAAAGGAACCTTTATCTTTAATGCCTTCCATTTTATACATTTTGGAATTAAAACTTTATTTGGCTTCATTTAGAGTTAGGTTTGCTTATCTTGTGCAAGGCATGGTTGCTTTTCTGCAGCTGAGCCAACTACTCCACTGAGTCATTTGATTTCCTAGTCATTTTCAACTTCTCTTTGAAGGCTCTTCTGTGATCTTTACCATTTCACTTGAAATGGAATTTTGGAGCCTCACCTGGGAAATTGTATAGGATTCTATCTTCCTTGTGCCTGTTGCATAGCAGCTGAAGCCCTTCTGCTATGGAACACCCCATGGTGGTCTCTGCCATCCATCTAGGATGCACTTACGGAGATAAAGATAAGATATTTTTGCTTTGTGGTATCTAATGGTATGGCAAATCCGAGTCCCAATGAAAAGTGTTGCATTTTAAAAAATGAAATAATAATGTTATGTGGGTATTGTTATTTGATATGCTTGCCATTAATTCGTTTTCTTATGTAGACAATGAATCATCATCTATAAATAGGGGTGAATTGAGGTTAATATCAACCTACAAGCTCTGAATATTTAATTCGTCTTATAATGCAGATTAATATTTTATTAATTAAAGTAACTGATACCAGCCTTTCAGGAAGCCAAAATGACTAACTGTTCTATAATATATTAAACAAGACAATGATACATCAAAGAATTCATCCATAATAGTTCCCAAAACCAGCTGCTCACTAAAATCCCCCAGAAAGCTTTAGAAAATTCCAGCATTAGGCCTCCATTCCCCCCAAATTCTAACTTAATAAGTCTAATGTGGAACCAGTACATTTTTAAAGCCCCACAAGTCAAGCTAAATATGAAAATGGAGTAAAAAAACCGTTGTTTATAAAAACTGTAGTGAAACAAGCTTTGTTTCTGCCCGCAATTTTTTTTTAAAAAAAAATGTTGGAGTACTCTGGCTTTGAAATTTGACTTATGGAACAGCAATAAAGAAATATCTCTATCTTGGGGAACCACCTTGGCAAAAATCAAGATACAAAATGGCTTGGTTAAGTAGAGGGGGTTAGGTCTAGGAACGCCTTTCAACTACAACTTTAATCCAGCTATTCAAGTATGCCTGCTGGGTTAGATGCCTTAATGCATCTCAAAATTTAAAGTGCGCAGGAGCCCCCCAGGGAATCTTATTCAAGTGCATAGTTTTATTCTGTAAGTGTGGGGCTGAGACTAGAAATTATAACTTCTCAGTAATTACCTACTTGAAAGCTGAAGGTACCCCTGGTCCATGGCTCCAACAAAGCTTAATGCTCTTTCTGGCTCACCACTTTATTTCATAGGTCAGTGGCTCTCCATCTTTACTTCACATTCAAATCACCGCAGGCACTTTTTGAAAAGATGTAACTTTTAGGCTATAGTCTATACCAATGAAGTTAGAACCTCTTGGAAAAAAACTATGCAGTCAGAGGTTAAATTTTCCTAAGGCAACTCCTACATAGTTTGAGAGCCATGGTCTTGAAAGCACACCTAGCGATTTTAGCAACTTCCTCTTGAAATTCTGGAACAAACATTTTTGAGTCACTCATTAGTATTTGTATGAGAAATAACCAACATGATTACTTTAGAGACTTCTGGGAGAGACTCAACCCTTCAGTCATACCTAATATTTGGTTCCTGATGACTTCATCATGAAGGATAAACTTCAAACTACGTATTTGCAATCTACTGGCAAGTCCAACAGGGATTTTTCTACAAGTATTGATAATTCCAAGTCATAGAGTACTAAGGACTATCAGAGTTTACACTGTTGAGCTGGGTAAGGAGAGTGAACAGGCTGGATTATTTTCCTCACTTAAGCCATAGTACTTACTTATTTTGATTTAATATAAAGATTTTTTAAACAATGAATGAAGAGAAATAGCAATTGAGCATAATGTCTTTGCATGCAGGAAGTTTGTGTGGGGCTAAGTTTATTGCAGTTCTTTCTCTATCCCCATGAATCATTGTGCTTTGGCTATTGGCTCAAGTAAAACTACATTGTGAGTAATCCAAAACCATCTATTCTCATTAAAGGTATTTTTATTTCTTATTTGGACTTTCTAACTTCTCACATATAACTATAACTGGGTCTCAGTGAAGAAAGTGGGTAAAGGAGGGACAGAAGCCAAGTTCGCAAGGAATAAAGAAAAGTTGATGCAATGGAACGAGGACAGAACCCTGGAAGCAGGTTCACTAGAAAAGTCCCATTGCAGTAGTTCTTACGCTCTCTGCTACTCACAGCCACCCACTGTTTCTCCTTGTACAGGATGCCTTAGAAAATAGAGAGAACAGGGCTGACAAGATTGACCAAAATGCCATTGCAGGTTCCACAGTCTATACTAAATTCATTCTTGACTTAGTGAACATAGTTCATGTTCAGATTCCAGAGTTGAATCCCTATGATAACATCCGGCTTCTGTAGGTTCATCTTCACAGATCATATAGACAGAACTCCAAAGTTATCACGTGAGGGGAGAAATATTTTCCCAAAACCAAATAGACAAACAAAAAAAATCAGGATGTGGAGGAGGAGAAAGAAGGGCCAGCAAGGAAGGAAGGAAAAGAAGAGAAGGAAGAAAGGATAAAAGGAGGGAGGAGAGAGGAAGGAAGGAAGGAAGGAATAATCTGCGAACTAAAAACATAAAGATGAGTGACCCCCGTGTCTCTTCTATCCTTAACTTTTAATTATTCTATCAGTCTCCCGGGATTTACAAATCTGAGTGATGATTTTTGACATTATGTGAATAAAGTTTGATCTTCCCAGATGCCTTCTTTAAAGCTTTTTCAGATTATTCTAATGACAAAACATAAAGGAATAACCTCAAGAACAACCCATTGAATCTGAGAGTGGAACAATCTACGAAACTTTGCCCAAGAATCTTCTCTAAACACTTAAACCCAAAGGAAAGTCACCCTCCCTTCTTCAGCACCCATCAACTATCAGTATGTCCTCAGATAGGTCTCCATTGTCCCTCTCCCTCTACACTGAGAAAAAAAACATTATAATATAATTTATAATTACATCATTTTCCCCTTTCCCTTTCTCCCTCAAAACCTCCCATATACACATATTTGCTTTCTTTCTAATCCATGACCTCTTTTTAAACTGTTGTTTATATACATACATGTACATATATATTATATATATAATATATAAGTACAACCTGACCAAAGAGAGCAATAGACATACATACTAACATGAATAGAAGAAAACTCAAGAGGCCTCAGTCCTACACAAAAAACTACAGTCAGCTGAAGAATACTGAGAATGGGAGAAATGATCTTTACTAGAAGAAAGCACACCAATTGGTTGTCCAGTACTAAATGGTCAACCTTGAAAATATGCTTGAATTTTTAACTGGTCCAATCTTGTGCAGGTCTTGCAAAAGTAAACATGGCCACTGTGATTTCATGTCCAGAGGACCACATTTCGCAGCACCCATCCCTATCCTCTAGTTCTTATATTCTTTCTGAACATTCTAAGACATTCCCTGGGCCTGTAGAGAAGTGAATTGATAGAGTCCCACCTATATCCAAGCTCTTGTACTACATTTGGTCTCTTGTACTCAACACTTCTAGTAACACTTCTAGAAATTTCACAAATTTCTCTGACCAAGGTTAGGAGCAGAAAAAAAAAGAAATAAAAATATTTTAAACTTTAAAACATCAATACAAATATTTAAAAGGTAGTTTAAGAACAGGACCACTTAGAAATTAATACCACTAGACCTACGAATTCCATATTCTTGGGGCTTGACTATGATTAAAACACAGCCATGAATTCTTTCCTGTAGAGCAGCCTTCAAATGCAGCCAAGGGGAAAATGATCACTGCCCTGAGCATTTTTACCAGTATGGCACCTGTGGAGACATCTTGGCTGGCAGGTCAATATTGTAGCATGCAGTATTCAGTACTAGGCAAGACTATTGGTGCCCTTTCTCCCCCAGCATCCTGTGTAGTACATTATAGCACTATGAAAGACAGTCAGCGGGGAGAGTTTTTTCTTTTTAATTTCATGATTAATCCCTCTGTAGCCTACAACCAAACTGTGTGGTGTCTTCAGTACTAGGGTCTTGCCATCTAGCTAAAATAGATAATCAAAAGCAATGCAATAGTTTCTATTGCTTCCAGTATCTCTTGGGCCTCTCTGGCCAATAACTTGTAGGGAAGTAACTGCTACCCACTGAACAAAGAGCTTCTATAGCCAAGATTGAGATCAGCACAACTCTATAGATACAGATCAATATTTAATAAGCAATTTGACAGCATGACCATTTAGAGAAAACAATAATAATGGGTTGTTGTGGCCTGTGATCTCTCCAACCATAGGCTTTTGTCCAGGTTAGAATAGCAAGCATGTGTTCCCTTTTGTTTAATGAAGAATATGAGACATAATGGACACTGTATTTATTATTTAAAGTAGACAGCATTATTAACCTATGATACCGCCCTAGATATTTCTAAATAAGAAAAATATTATTAGATGTCTACTTTTGTCTTTTTACTCTAAAGAGTCACTATACTGATAATAATGTGTATTTACTACATGTCTATGTTATAGGCATGTTCTTAACATCATGTTCAGCTAGATGTTTCCCATACATGCTATTCTTTTAGGAAGAAGTATTTGATGTATGCTGATTCTCATCAGGTTTTGAGCTTTATTTGTGTGGATATTGTAGGTTAGATTATTTATTCTTTTTAACTGACTTACAATCTTCCAATAGGTAGAAAACATTTGCATGAATCAATATGGATTAATTTTCCTGTTGATGATGTTTCATTTGATAACAATGTATGAATCGTTCTGTGTTTATCTCTCATGACCATGAGTGTTCTTGGCTATATACCTGCAAGTAAAGTCATTGTGTGATAAAGAATGTCCTTTGTCCAACTTAACAAGATACTGTCTAATTTCCCTCCCCAAAGTAACTACACAAATTACTGGCTTGTCAATTTATGAGAATTCTAAAAGCAACTACATTTCAACAATATTTAACACCGTTAAATGTTTTAGTTTTAGGACTCTCAAAACCCTGTAACACATTCAAATACTTATGGGACTTTGGATTATAATATGGAAGACATTACAAATCAATAAGAGAATAAGAAAAAGAACAGACCACCCCAAACATTATATGGAGACAGTGGTTTTTCTAAGAAGCAGAAAAAAAAATATGTTACTCTCTCATATTTTTTCATGCTGGCAAATACTTATGACCTTAGTAAGATATCAGATTTATTTGTATTGCCTCATATATTTCCTCATAGTTAACCATACTGTTCTCATTTTAGAACGATTTTCTCATCTTTCCAAAATGTCCTCGTATGACACAAGCATGGAAGTTCTTAAGTTTCATATTAAATATGATCTTTCTGTTTCTTGTTTTCTGTTTGATGTTTTTATGGAAGTTTAGAGAATATTGGATAAAGAAGATAGTAGAGCTGGTCTTTTTGCATCTAAGTGTGCCAGAGTTTTATATTAAAGCTAGTATTTTATGATTGTTTTGTTCTGATTTTGGATTTGGCAAAAGAAATCTCTTTCTACTTCATTTGGCAAATGTTTTACATAGCCTACATGTTGAACTTGTGGTCTTTTCTGCATATGTTAAAATAGATATATATTCTTTTTTTTCAACACCTCAATATAGTAAACTACCTTATATATTTTCTGAGTGAATGTCATCTCACTGCCTAGGATAAGTTCTACTTTGCCTTGATGAATATTTTTAACACATTAATGAAAGATGTGGGCTTTGGTCTGACCACTTATTTGAAGCCTCTCCCCTCTCTTCTAGGTTCTATTATGATGAGAACTCACCAATCATAATGTCCCAGTTTTCATAGACAGCCTTCATTATGTTTAATCAATTTTAGGTATTTATTAATGATGCGGTTATGTGTACATATATGTTTAGCTTTGTCCTAAATAGTTTCAGAAATTTTCAGTTTATATCTTTCATATAACTCGAGAAAATTTGGTCATTTCCAGTATGTCTTCTGTCCCAGTATCTCTTTTTCTCTTTTGAGATATCAGTTCCATATAGTTGGGTTTTTAAATAGTGTTCTACTTACCTACTAACCTCTTTTCATTGTTATTCTTTTTTTTCCTTCTTTTGAAGTGACAATTTCTATTGCACTGTTGTCAGGTTCACCAATGTTTTTGTTGTCTTTGGTCTACTGTTGAGTCGTCAAATGAAGCTTTTAATATAAAATTGGAAAGGAACAGCAGAAGCAAAAAACATTCCAGGGTCTAGGGTCTCGGGGGCCATGCCTGTCTGAGATTCACCCATCAGGGAGTCACATCCTGGTGGGCTGACACCTTGAACTTCAATTGCCACCTGCAGCTCCTGTGACATGGCCACCAGCACCTGTGAGTGATGAGTTAGAGGAATGCTGTCATAGCTTGCTTTCTATGCTGTGATAAACACCATAACCAATGTAACCTGGAAAGGAAAGCATTTATTTCATCTTACAGTGGAAGTTAGGGCAGGAACTCAAAGGCAGGAGCCTGGAGGCAGGAAGTGAAGCAGAGGATATGGAAGAATGTTTCTTACAGGTTTGTTCCCCATGGCTTTCCTAGCCTACTTTCTTACTCAGCACATCCCAGGGATATCACTAGTTGGTAACACTTCCCAAAGTGTTCTGGACCCTCACACACTAATAATGAACCAAGAAGCTTCCTTACAGACACACTAGTGAATGATCTGATGGAGGATCCTCAATTAAGATTCCTATCTCTCACATAGGTCTGGATTTGTGTCAAGTTGGCCCAAACTAACCAGCACACATCCTGTATTCTCTTCTATTTCTCTTACGTTCAATAATAGTTTTAATGAACTACATCAATTAAATTCATTTTATAATTTTTTTTCTTTCTGGTTGGCACTAGTTCTAACCTTACTTTTTAAAAATTTCCCCATAAATTGGAGAGGATCAGCAGAGATTTGAACAGTATTTATAATCAGAATCTGTGGCAAACTTTTCTTCAGGGCTTTGTAAACCCTTCCCCTTGACTTTCCAGGGATGACCTTTGCCCAAAACGCTAAACTTGAATCTTTCAATTCAGCTGCCTGCCGGCTTTTCTTTCAGCTACTGTGTGACTCAGATATGACCTTGTGTTCAGACTAAACTTCTTAAAAATAAGAAAATAGTCCCCATGCTGCTTAAGTTTTCAAATATTGACTCCGGTTCTGTATCTCCCTACATTTTCAGTTAATTCAAGTGATTGTTAGCGCACGCGCTCACACACACACACACACACACACGCATACGCAAACACACATACACACCATACTTTATACAATTTACATATTAGATAAAGCTATAGTAGAATGATTTAACATTGTTTTAAATAGGAAAAAATGATCAAATTTTCAGATTATAGAAATCCTTCATCCTAGGAAAAAAAGTCTTTATTTCACTTATTCTAAGAGTTGGTGCAATGGCTGCATTTATTGGCTCACTGTCCCTAACTCCTATGGGCTAATGATCAAAGGAAATAAAGCAGGAAAGACAGCTTTCACGAGTGCACTCAAAGGAGTATGCATGACTGATCCTTCCTGAATTCCAAAATGGAGAGCTGAATTCACATAGTGACCAGGAACAGATAAACAAAAATGATAATAAAGTTGAAACTAGAAAAAATAGCTTATTTCCTTACTACTACACTCCATCCTTTTGCCTACACTGCATCCTTTTTCATCATCTGTATCTTTATATTTGGTCCGTAGTTGATAATCATCTGGGTGTTGGTCCAATAGGAACTGATAGGCCATTTATGGAAACATGACGCATATTTATGTAATAGTGAATTGTATATAATTTTCTTAGTCGTGTTGACTATTTAAACATAAGTTTTGTATGCTTACTTCTTCCATTAACCTTACCTTTGAAAACCCGGCAGGGTCTGACTGCTTCTCACGTTCTCTTCTACTCCCACTGACTTGTAATTGTTACCATGTGCATCGTGGTTATTTGAGTCAACCAATCTGCCTTCTCCCTGCTCTTCCTTTTGTCTTCCTAGTGATTTCTATTTTCTACTAGGGGTTTTCTATTGTGGCCTTACATACACTAATAAAAAAAAAAAGTTCTACCACTGAGTCCTTGTTCCTAAGCCATTTCTGAACGCACAAAACAGAACATCCCTGGTCACTCTTCTGTTCAAAACCTCCACTGTCTTCTCCTGCTGTGATCTAAACTAACATCCACATGTAATACAATGGCCTACAAAGCCTTACAGAATTAAACTCTTACCTGAGTTCCTGAAGTTGTGTTGTTATTTTCTTTCTGATATCATAATATCCCTCTCTGCCTGTCCTCTCCCCCACTTCTCTTTGCTCCGCTTGATGAATACATAGACAACTTCCTTGCCCATGGACAGTTTCTGTTTACCCATCATCCTCTCGATGACCGCATAGGCTACCCTTCTCTTGAAAGGACACAAGTTTCTAATATCCATTATTATGGCCCATATTTTCTTATTTCTCATTTCTTCTGATGCTCTAATGTATTCAGAACTTCTGTTTATTACATTTACTTTGTTTTCACTTTCCTTCTCCATTTGAATATTAACTCCACAAAGACGAGTTTTTTTTTAAGAGTTCTGCTCATTGACAAACAGCACAATAAGAGTTAGACACGGCGAGACATTGAATATAAGTGTTACAATGACCCACTTAGAAAAGTAATTTATTTGGAATTCCAAGCATATCTAGCATTGCTTGACATATTGTTTGCCCTCGAGAAGTGACTGGAGTTTAGTGAATATTATCTTTTGGCAATTTTTTAATGTTATATTAGCTTTAGTAATTTAGCTTGCCAGATTCTTTCTACTCTGACAGAGTTTGTATAAATATTAGCTCTTACAAAATATTCGGGTGAAACGGGTAAAGCGGCACATTTTAAAGGACTTTTCTCAAACTGACTGTTTTTAACTCCTCAAGGTAATTTCATTGAGGCTTTCTGCTGCTTCTTAAGTCACTTTCTCAGAAAGTTGTCCACTATTCAGGTTTTTTAAAAGCAAGATAACAACCAAATGTTTTGGGTTGCCCTACCACTGCACATCGACTCTGCTCAATGTTCTCAGGTTCACAGGGAAGGGAAGGGGGAGTCAATGTTGAATTCTAATCCCTGTGATATGTCTGGTAATTATTAAAGTATACACTGGATAAGTCTTTGGCCTACAGTTTATACAAACTTTACCTATGGTTTATAGTAAATCGTAACCATATCTACTCATTCACTTCTTAGCACTTCGCTGAACTCTTAGAAGGGAAATAGAGTAGTCTATCAAAATCTCAAACAAAGTGCTATCAGCTGACTGCTTTTGCTTTTATTAGCCCAAATAAAGTCAAATAAATTCAAATAGTGCCATGATTCTAGCTGAAATTCTCTAATTGAGTAGATTATTAACAAAGAATAACTCCATATGAATGTATCTTTCATATTGATACACACATTTAAATTATGAGTTTAAGAACTGTGTCTAATTCAGAGTTTTCCTTGACTTTCCTGGCTACCACTAGAACAGAAACGGTGTTATTTCTGATATCGTTGCCAAATACTGATACACAATAGATATCATTTAGGGTAAAAGTTCTAAATAGCCTAATAAGCAATAATAATTTATCTTATGAATTATTTAAAAGAGTAGGTTGAGAAAACCATTTGCAGAGTCAGTTTATTTCTAAGGTATCACATCCTGATTATAGGAAAACTATGTACTTAATATCAAGATGTTTTAAAGACCTAATTACCACTGAGTTTAAAGTATCTCTTCGGCTGGTATTTATAATATACAAAGAAGGTAACATCAAGTCTAAATGAGAATATTTTCATTGTAAGTATTAAGAGTTCCTTGACTGAGATGTGATTTATCTAAGTTATTAGGAAACATGAAGATTTTTTACTTTGAAATCTCCTCTTAAAGTTAGTGATTTCCCTGTTTGTTCATATTGTTTGAATTGTGACAAGCGATATTAGCTTTTTCTTACATTTGATTATTAGATGTAAACCCTTATATTTAAATACAGTTATCACTTCTCATTAATTTTATATAAATATGGAGTTGTGTGCGGGCTCTTAAACTGTGGATGTTCTGTGTTCTTCCTACCTTCATGATTAATCAGATTCCCTTTAAGTAAAAAAAAAAAGTCACTGCTGTTTTGAACTGGGGGGGTTTACTAAAACACCCAGCAGTGGTTTCAAAAACAAGATGGGGGCTATGACTGAAATAAGACAGTTGGCTGGCCCTCTCCTCCCCCGCTCCCATCACTTCTGGCTTCTGCATGTCATGTCAGAAGAGAGACAGGTGAGGAAGACACAGAGTGCTATTTCATGTAATATATATCCTAATTTTAGTCCCCAGGAATATGACTGTGTTGCTCTGGCCCTGTCTCACCGGCAAGTTATTAAATACTCCTCCACATGGCACCATATGTTTAGACAGAGGCCAAAGGTTAAGTCGGTCAGCGGCAGAGGTGCCTCATCCATGCTCACTAAATGATACTTGATTACCAGCTCCCTGGGGCCCAGATAAACCCTGCTTAAGTGAAAACGAGGCACTGAGAAGGCAGAGAGAGAGAGAGAGAGAGAGAGAGAGAGAGAGAGAGAGAGAGAGAGAGACCCTAAATACTGTAGGCAAGCAAGAGAAATGTTCAGCTGACCATTTATAAATAAAATGGCACTCAATTAACAGATGACCAGATGCCCAGATCATAAAGCACACACATGGAGGAAGTCTTCACATAATTCTTTCTCTGAGGCGGCATGTGAAAAGACAATTCTTCAGCAAGTGATGCAGAATCTTGCCCACCTTCCTCCCTCGCTTAAATGCTTAGCACACGTAGACACTGCAATAAGCACAGGGAACACAGGATAAACAGGGCCAGCCTTGCCTTTGCCTAGTTAAACAACCACTTAGGTAAAGTCGGAGCCTTTTTCACTCATGATTTGCAGCTAATATACAAGTATTCTACAAGCATTTGTTCAACTGTAGTTAGGTGGTACTATATACAGACATTTAGCTACTTCCAAGGAAATTGGTTATTTATAAACGTTTACTTTGTAATTTAAGACGTTATTTGCACTAGAATTACAAACTCGCCTACTAAATAATGCTTTCTTATTGAATTCCCAAAGGAGCTATGGTCTGCTCTTTTTAGTAAAAGTTTTGTTATATAGATTTCAGCTAAAATACTTTTTCTGTTCTGACTAGACTAGGCATCTGCTATATAGCGTATATGTGCCATAGATATCACATGTACACATACGTCTTCATATTATAGCATAAGTGAGGGGTCATTCTACTTAAGATTACTTTAATTTTTGATATAACGAACTGAACTGTTGGCATGTTTTTTCAATCGCTAAACTTACATGAATAACATTTGTCCTAAAATCATTTTTAACTCTCCTAAAATCATTTGAAATCATTGAAACTAGTGATCCAACTCAATATCGGAATTTTTTTAGAGCATCTTTGAGCTATTGGGAAAATAAGTAGAAATGCTTCAACACATTTTTTTAATTGATGCTTTAGGGAGCTGTAGGGATGGTTCCGTGGCTACGATCATTTGCTGGTCTTCCAGAGGACCCTGGTTCAGTTCCCAGCACCCACAGGGCAGCTCACACCATTTTGATCTCCAGTCCCAGGGTATCTGATGCCCTATTCCAGCCTCCAAAGACTGTGTGCACATGTGGTGCATGGACACATGCGAAGAAAAAAAAACAATAAATGCAAAATAGGAGTAAAGATAAATTTTAAAGTCTTACTTTTAAAAAAATGTGTTTTTTAAATTTGCAAGTCAAAGATTTCTGTAAGAAAATTAGTTTATCAAAATAGGAGCTGCTTGGATGGGTGAAAAAGAGGTATGGAAATGATGCAAACACACTACTCATGGACAAAAAAGAATCTCAAGAATGCAAATAAAAAATAGAAACAGCCTATATTTAAATTACTTTTATATATTTTGCAGAAATACAGACAAGTCAAACGCTTAAAGGTTTTGAAAGATTTATGCTTTAGCCTCAGAGAAGATTTATGTTTTTGAAAACATACAGTCAGCTTGCTTGACATGGGCATGATTTATATGTCTTTTATTAGATGAATGACTTGACAGTAGCTTATCCTGGCCTTCACTTTACACTTTGCTTCTTTCTCAGAACGCATTTTGAATTGTTTTCATCGAACATCTAAATTACACATTTTAAACCTCAACAGTTCACTTTACTAAATGTGAAATAAATTGGCATGTTGGGACTTTTATGATAGACTATTTTATCTCATGTTAAAGAAATGCTAAGCAATCTAGGGAAATGAAGGAAAATATACCTCAAATGCATTAGAGAATTATAAAGTGAGCAAAAATTTATGTGCACCGGTGCATACAATTCAAGCTATTAATCTACATCAAAATTAGTCAAATTTTATCCCATTCTGTTAAAGCGTTTTTAAAAAATGTGTAGTGGAGCCTCATGTTGATTGACAAAATGGGACTTTATCAGTGTGCACCCTCTCTCAGGAATAGAATCAGATTCTCTCTGATTACTATTCCATCCATTTGACAGCATAGCAAGAACTCATCCAGGGTATTTTAGGCAATATATTGACATGAATTTGAAGCTGGCCATGTGTCTTAATCATCTATGTCTAAGTTTCATCATTTACAAAATGTTATTTCTTGTGCTTTACAATATTGTAGTTAAATGAGGTACTATATTAAACATTTTAAAATAATAACTTGCTCCCCTAAACCACTATTTAACACTTATTCATGGTTATTATTATTATGCTGGTATGAATCACAAGTAAATATTAGTATGTGTGAAGGTAGATGATTTTTATAAAACAATTTCTAAAAATGTTTTAAAAGAATTTTCATAAAAATCACATTGTCTAGGTAAAATTTATTTCATTTTAAGAAAACTATTGATTGTAAGATGAATTCACTCCAGGTGTTTCTTCTTTTTCCATCAACAGTATGTTCTCTAAGAGGACATGATTCTTGTCTATCTAATGTATAGCTGCATCTCTCAGGAATAACAGTGTTGAATGCAATCTAGGTATTCAACATTATTTCTTCATTGGTTAAAAAAACAAATACATCTCACCACACTGACAAACATTATTATAATGTAATCCATTCCTGCATTGAAAGCAACCCCCCCACCCCTGGGAAATGTAAAATACTGCCTTGAGCATCATATGAAGTACATTAAAGCTAATTAAATTTGGACAAGTAATCAACTTCTCCTATACCAAAACTTTTCAGCAGTAGCAATACTGATGTCAGTTATTACGAAAATTGTGTCTGGTTGATTTCAAAGCCATGTTTTAGAGTAAATAGTATTGTCTCCTTGATTGGAAAATCCTACCATCTGTTAAATACCCTGCATGTGTAATCAGGGCTTTATATGTTTAAGCTATTAATAAAGTCATCTTTGGAAGAAAAAGTTAAAGAAACATTGTGCATAAGGTCAGGAATCAGACTCTAACATGAAATATACAACTTATTTTATTCATTTTCACCTCCAGTATGTCACTTATTAACACTTAGGGTTAAATCAAAGATATAAATCTCATTGGAAACTCTAAAATTTGATTATAGTCTCCTGTTGTGAAGAGGGCCACTTGTTTGTTTCCTGGCCGCCCGGCAGCTCAGACCTGAAATAATCACACAGAAACAGAATTATTTAAATCGCTGCTTGGCCTGTTAGCTCTAGCTTCTTATTTGTTAACTCTTACATCTTAATTAAATCCATCTCCATCAATCTGTGCATCATCACGATGGTGGCTCCATGACTTCTCCCTAACTCCACCTCCTTTCTCCAAGCATTCAGTTCTATTTTTCCCACCTTGCTAAATTCTGTCCTGCTATAGGTCCAAAGCAGTCCTTTATTAACCAATGGTATTCGCAGCATACAGAGGGGAATCCCACATAGGTCTCCTTTACCATTTTCCTTGGTAATTCTCATTTCTTTAGCCACAGGGCTGGGGCTAAAGCTAAGTGGTAGATGCTTGCCTAGCCTATACAACAAGGCCCAGTTCCCATTACCACAAGGCCCAATTCCCAAGACCCTAAAAATCCAACAAACAAACGAACAGTTTAAGCATTCTTTAGCTACATACTCTTAATATCTAG
The DNA here is from genome assembly GCA_025134845.1 of Neodon shergylaensis. Classification (NCBI taxonomy): domain Eukaryota; kingdom Metazoa; phylum Chordata; class Mammalia; order Rodentia; family Cricetidae; genus Neodon; species Neodon shergylaensis. The sequence goes on along the minus strand of JABTXL010021554.1, from coordinate 2,690,016 downwards.
CTCTTCAACAATTTATTTTTTAAATATCCTTTTCATCACTCTCTCTGTGTATAAGGAATGGCTTAACTATCAGTTACTAACACAGAAGATTACCAGTGTCAAAAACTATGAAAGATGTGTCATGACATATGCTTCTATTGAAAGACCATTTAGCCTGTTACAGTGTCCTGAAACCTCAATGCAGACGTGAGACTCCTGAGTCAGAGAAAAAGGCACGTGAGAGCTTAAGAATAAGCACATGAGCTGGGTCGTATCTCTGTTGCTCTCATCTCACATTCGAAGCACCCAGGTCCGGGCTGGACCTACTGTGAATTTGTCAAAGCTAAGCAATTCCAAAATACAGAAACCAAATACTTTTAATAATGGACTGTAAGAAAAAATTTCCCTTTGTCCAGAGAAAGGATTAATCTCTGATGTTCCAAATAATAAGTGTTATTTGCATTGCTAGAAAAAAAATCTTCTAAAGGAGAGTTCAGTCACACATGGTGGTGAATGCCAGCAACCCTAGCACTTGGGAGGCTGTAGCAACAGGATCAGAGTTTGAGGCAAACCAATCCTTAGCACCACAGGAAAAATGACAGAATGGTCAAAAGAACAGATAATATCCATCTCACAAGACATGCAGATACAGAAATAACACACAGAAAGACCCACTGTCTTCTACAATTTCCACTCTCCTTTTCTATGCTGTTTTGACTTCTGGCCATTTTTCTTGAGTATTCCACACCATCAACTGCTTGCACCTAATCTCACCAAAAGAAGTTGACATTAAAACTCTGCAGCTTATCTCACATGCTATTTAATAAAAGGTACTGATGGCAGGACTCCAAGCAAGTAGATGGATCAGTCAAGTTGGTGCTTCTTTGAGACCCCACATCCATGAATTGGAACCAACCCCAATTCAAGTGATTGAAACAGACCTATCTTAAAAATTTAGGCGACAGTCTCCCTACATTTCTGTATTAAACTTTCTTCTTGAATGAATACATTAATCCAGGAACATCAATGATATGCACAACTCCTTGTAATCTTTAGAGATTCATTCTGTCCACTTTGGCCTAGGTGTACTACCAAAGGGAAATAATAAGGTGCTACATTGGGTACTGTTTTTGTTTTATTATTAAGGGTATATAGTAATCAAGGCGATTCAGGCAATCATGCTAGAACTGTTTTCATCCTCATGGGCTCCCTTTGTTGAACAGTAAAACAACAGAGAAGTTAGCTGCTCTACTTATGAGGTTTTGTCAACTTGAAACAAACTACAGCGACCTGGGAAGGAGGAACCTCACACAATGAATTGCCTCTATCAGATTGATCTGTGGACTTGTCTTTTTGGGGCAATTTTTTTTTATTTTTATTAAAGATTTCTGTCTCTTCCCCACCTCCGCCTCCCCTTTCCCTCCCCCTCCCCCAATCAAGTCCCCCGTCCCTCGTATGCCCAAAGAGCAGTCAGGGTTGCCTGCCCTGTGGTAAGTCCAAGGTCCACCCACCTCCATCCAGGTCTAGTAAGGTGATCATCCAAACTGCCTAGGCTCCCACAAAGCCAATAGGTGCAGTAGGAACAAAAACCCATTGCCATTGTTCTTGAGGTCTCAGTAGTCCTCCTTGTCCACTATGTTCAGCAAGACCGGTTTTATCCCAGGCTTTTTCAGACCCAGTCCAGCTGGCCTTGGTGAGTTCCCAATAGAACATCCCCATTGTCTTATTGTGTGGGTGTACCTCTCGCGGTCCTGAGTTCCTTGCTCGTGCTCTCTCTCCTTCTGCTCCTGATTTGGACCTTGAGATTTCAGTCCGGTGCTCCAATGAGGGTCTCTGTCTCTGACTCTGTCTCCTTTCATCGCCTGATGAAGGTTAATATTCAGGAGGATGCCTATATGTTTTTCTTTGGGTTCTCCTTCTTATTTAGCTTCTCTTAGAACCTGAGTTATAGGCTCAATGTCCTTTATTTATGGCTAGAAACCAAATATGAGTGAGTACATCCCATGTTCCTCTTTTTGGGTCTGGCTTACCTCACTCAGGATAGTGTTTTCTATTTCCATCCATTTGCCTGCAAACTTCAAGAAGTCCTTGTTTTTTACTGCGGAGTAATACTCCAATATGTATATATTCCATACTTTCTTCATCCATTCTTCAATTGAAGGGCATCTAGGTTGTTTCCAGGTTCTGGCTATTACACACAATGCTGCTATGAACATAGTAGAGCATATACTTTTGTTGTACGATAAGGCCTCTCTTGGGTATATTCCCAAGAGTGGTATTGCTGGGTCCAGGGGTAGGTTGATCCCGAATTTCCTGAGAAACCTCCACACTGCTTTCCAGAGTGGTTGCACAAGTTTGCATTCCCACCAGCAATGGATGAGTGTACCCCTTTCTCCACAACCTCTCCAGCAAAGGCTATCATTGGTGTTTTTGATTTTAGCCATTCTGACAGGTGTAAGATGATATCTTAAAGTTGTCTTGATTTGCATTTCCCTGATCGCCAAGGAAGTTGAGCATGACCTTAGGTGTCTTTTGGCCATTTGAACTTCTTCTGTTGAGAGATCTCTGTTCAGCTCAGTGCCCCATTTTATAATTGGGTTGATTAGCCTTTTACGGTCTAGTTTCTTGAGTTCTTTATCTATTTTGGAGATCAGACCTTTGTCCGTTGTGGGGTTGGTGATGATTTTCTCCCAGTCAGTGGGTTGCCTTTCTGTCTTAGCGACAGTGTCCTTTGCTTTACAGAAGCTTCTCAGTCTCAGGAGGTCCCATTTATTCAATGAGGCACTTACTGTCTGTGCTGCTGGGGTTATACGTAGGAAGTGGTCTCCTGTGCCCACATGCTGTAGAGTATTTGGGGCAATTTTTAAATTGCTAGTTGATATGGAAAAGTCAAGACCCCAGTGGGCAGTACTGTCCCTAGGCAGCAGGATTTAGAAGAGTTGTCTGTATAAGAAAGTAGGTGAACCAGCCCCAGGAAGCAAGCCAGTAAGCAGTGTTCCTCCATTGCCTCTCCTTCAGTTCTTACCTGGAGATCCTGCATTGGCTTCCCTTAATGACTGATTCTAGCCAGTACGCTGAAATAAACCCGTTCTTTTCCAAGTTGCTTTTGTTTTATCATAGCAACATAAACCAAGCTAGGACAGTCAGTCACTAACAGGATAAAGGGAAATGCGTGAGCTTATGGAGAATTATAGCAATAACCCGGTCTTTGTATTGCATTTCTTTTTAAACAAAACCTAGGAAAGAGCTGTTCTTTTCTTTCCTCTACCACTGCAAGTTGTATTCAGTCCGCAGTCATCACTTAGACGCAAAGGAAACCACACATAGAGCAAGCAAGATGTGACTGCCTTGCCGAAAAAAGTACCAAGCCACGTGGCTAACACAGGCAAAAGTTATGGGTTAATATAAGTTATAAGAGGTAATAAGAAGCCTGGGATACAAGGTCAATCAGTTTATAATTAATATAGACTTCTGTGTAATTTCTGATTGTTGAGTGCTTTCCCCCTGGTGCATGGCTAGCCTTATTACTCGATATGGCACTGTTGGTTTTTCATCCCTTTTGTTGCAGAATGTCATACAATTTTACAGTGCAATCTTACACTGTCCTTCCAAATATAAACTATTCTAGAAGACTTATCATATTCATGAGTCAAAAATGTCAAGAGTTGTCTCGTTATTAAGCCTAACCTGAATCCTCATAAGCAGGTTAAAATGAAGCATATTCAAATATCTCTTAGATTCCAAAAGCTTCTTTGGAAAGTACAAGTTAAATATGTCAGAAGTATTGTTTTGATGTCAGACATATTGGAGTTACTAGTTAATATTCGCCATTTATTGAAGGGGTTATCTTTTGAAAGTTTCGCTTCATGTATAAATAAAAGGAAATCATTTTGTTTCTAAACATCGCTAAAGTTAAATAAGATCATGCATGTAAAGTGACTAAAACCATGAGCACAGAAGTCAACGTTCAATTAAATATCATTGCTCTGTCCCCTTTCCTGTTTAGTACTGTGAATAGGTGAAGACCATGCAAAGAAATGTTGTTTTGATTCTATACACTTCAAGGATGAGCATTTTATTAATTGATTGATTGATTAATTGCTGATTGATTTGTTGCTATACTTTCTTATATTTGTTTGATTGATTGCTATGCTTTCTTATATTTGTTTGTTTCCTGTTGACTGAAGTTTCTGTCCTGCCAAGTTCCCGCAGTTATTAAGACCCAAAGAAATTACACAGAGGTCTATATTAATTATATTAACTGATTGACCTTGTATCCCAGGCTTCTTATTACCTCTTATAACTTATATTAACCCATAACTTTTGCCTGTGTTAGCCACGTGGCTTGGTACCTTTTTCGGCAAGGCAGTCACATCTTGCTTGCTCTATGCGTGGTTTCCTTTGCTTCTAAGTGATGACTGCGGACTGAAACTTTCCCTCTTCCCAAGATTCTTCTGTTCTCATTGCCCCACCTCTACTTCCTGCCTGGGCACCCTGCCTATACTTCCTGCCTGGCTACTGGCCAATCAGCATTTTATTAAACAAGTGTAAGAAACAAATCTTTACAGGGTAAAACCATTGTCCCACAGCAATTTCCTTTCCCTGAAAAAAGTTTTTCTCACATAATATGTCATGATTATGGGTTCCCTACCTATACACTTCCCAGTTCCTCCTCACCGCCACTTTTATCTAAATCTACCCTTTTCTGTCTCTCATTAGAAAACAAACTGGCTTCTAAGGAATAATAATACAATATAATATAATATAATGTAGTAAGACAAAAAAACTAATACATCAAAAGAGGGAAAAAATCAAACATAAAAGAGCCCTAGAAAAGGTATAAGAAACAGATATAGGTGTAGAACTCCATTCATACCCACACCCAGGAATTCCATAAAAACACTGAACTGGAAGCCACAATACAAACCCAAAGGACAACCATTCTTCATCTTCTGCTGTAGGGTTCCCTGGGCCTTATGAGTAAGGATTTAATGGAGACATTCTGTTTCAGGCTGAACATTCCAAGGTCTCTCATTCTCTGCATAATGTCAACTTGTGGATCTCTTTATTTGTTCCCATCTGCTTCAGGAGTAAGTTTCTCTGATGATACTGTGCAAGAACTTCTCTATGAGTATAGCAGAATGTCACTGGGTGTGATTTCACTGGGTGTGATTTTACTGCTACACTTTATTTGTTTATCTGTATCGCAGCAGTAGCTATCTCCTCTCAGGTTCTGGCAAAGTTAGCAAATCCCCAGGAGCTTTTATTTTTTCTTTGTTCCATACATTTAGTGTTCTATACATTTAATGTCTTAATTATAATGTACCAAGAGGCCTTTCTCTTCTGCTCCAGTCTGTATATGGTGCTCTTGTACCTCAATAGGTATCTCTTTCTTTAGGATAGGAATTTTTTCTTCTATGGTTTTGTTGAAAATATTTTCTCTGCCTTTGTCCTGGATTTCTTCTCCTTTCTCTATTCCTATTATTCTTAAATTTTTGTCTTTTCATAGTGTTCCAGATTTCCTGAATGCTGTGTAGCTGGAAATATTTAAATTTAATGTTTTCCCTGACCTACACATTCATTTCTTCTATCATGTTTTTAGTTCCGGAGTTTATCTCTTTCATCTCTTTTATTTTGTTGATAAGGCTTAAAAATGAGATTCTTGCTCAAGTTCATTTCCAAATTCCCCTCAGATTGAGTTTTCTTTGCTTCTATTCTCACTTTCAGGTCTTGAACTTTTTTATTCGTTTCCTTCCACTATTTACGTTTTCATTAATTTCTTTAAGAGATTTATTCATTTCTTCTTCAAGGACCTCTATCATATTCATAAAGGCTCTTTTTAGGTCTTTGTCTTGGACTTTAGCTAGGATGCAATTTCCTCAGGGCCTACTGTAGTAAATTTTGAGGGCTCTAGTAGAGATACACATTGTCTTTGCTGTTGTTGATTGTGTTTTTTTTACACTGGCATCTAGGCTTCTGGTTTGCAAGACTGTAATTACAGGTACTGATGTATGTCTTGTCATTATTGGGTGACTGTTTTGTTTATTGCTTTCTGCTGCCCTCTCTGGTACTTAAACTGTGCTGGCTGTGGGTTACCTAGTAATAAATTCTTCTGGGATCCTGATAGGTGTGGCCACTGGAGGTTCCTGGTTAAATGTGTTTCTAGGTATTGGGAGCTGACCCTTAGGATTGGGGATGGGCTGGTAGGGGCACTGAGGGGACCCATGGGAGGAAGGAAAGAAAGATGTTCTACCAGGATCTGCTTATCCTCCTGGGAATGAGGGTAGAGAATGAGCCAAAGTCACAACAAGCAGTCTGCTACAGAGCTGACCACGAGATTGGGAGACTGGATGTGGAAGGGGAGAGTGAAGACCTGAAGCTCACCTACCTGCTTTGTTCTTCTACTTGTTTCTCTGGCAAGTTCGCTTGGTTGGCTCTCAGGGAATGTGCACTGAAGCTGGGACAGGGCTAAAGCAATGAGTTGGGGGAAGTAAATTTGCAGGGTAAGACTTATGAGATCCCATGGGGAAGGGTAGGGTGTCTGCAGCAGGCGGTCTGCTAGAGCTGGGAGTGAGACTGGGGGAGAGTAGGGGAGAGACAAGGAGTGGAGATCTGCAACTAGCCTTCTGCTTCCCTGGCTACTGTGGCTGCTGGAGTCCCAGCAATTGCCTATTGGTGTTGAGGGCTGGGATAATGGGATGAGTTGGGGAAAGGAAGTTTGGAGAAGGTCAGTTTACATGATGCAAGGAGAGCTGATATTGGCCTTGCTTAGTTTCCTCTTCTTCACGATTGTGTATTTGGTTCTGATGCTCTGTGTTCTTCTGACTTCAGAGTGCATTGACTCTCAGAGTCTCTTGATTTATACACCAGACACCCTGCCTACTTTTCAGAAGCAAGAAAATAATTTTCTGATTGCTTTGCTTCTTTGAGATTCTATGAAAACACTAATTATAATTTACTTTCATGCCAACTTCCTAGGGTTTTGAAAATTGAAAATTAGGTGGCTTTGATATCCCCGCAGTCTGTTTATTTGGAGAGTACACCCAACCCATTTAACTAACCTAATGAAGTCACTGAAAAGTGACTTCAGATATCCTAGGGGTCTGTGTGACATGCCATGATCAATCCTGTCGGTGCTACTGACACTGGAACTCGGGTGGCAAAGACTTTACCCATTAGCCTGCAAAATAGATACACTTACATAGCTTCATAGTGTGACTCCTGCTTCTAAAAGGTGAATCTCTAGAAAATATTTGTACATAGGTATTTACCTGTTGAGCTGAAAGATATTTCCACTGAAAACCGTTGGCTCTTGGATTCATTGGTCACAGTAACATTACCAAGGGTCAGATATTTTTCTCAGTATAAAAACAGCTATTATATATTTCCTGACTTAATATTACAGAAAATATAAGCAATGCAATAACTGTCTTTTACTAGTACATAGATTTTCAAAATCCACCTTTTAGTGTAAATTCCCAGAGTTCTTGGCGATCCTGTGAATGAAGAAGTAGCTCTTAAGAAGCCACCTTGGTACTTTTCCCGATGCTGTGCTTTATTGCGTGGGTTGATTCAATCTGTAGAGCACATTTTTCTGGTCCTGGCACCATTAAGTACAAATTGAGTCTAACGACAAGGTGATAATTAAACACAAATTTTACATTATAATAATAGCCATTCTCTATTACCCAAATTAGTAAATCATTGCAGTGCAGTTATCACTTCTGCCAATGCGGGAAGCTTGTCTTCAGCGTGCTTTCGGATAAGTTGCCAGAAATGAAAATTATGCACACTTTGACTATTCCAAGTGCTCAATTTGATTCTTCACGCAATACCTGTGGGAATTAGCTTCATTAATCTCACTGCATTCGGTGTTTCAAATGAAAATTTGATTCTTCCCAAATCGATATATTTACAGAGTCAAAAATCAAGTAGCACTCTGATTGACTTATCACAAAACTCATGATTTAATTAATGGGTTGGCACTAACTATGTAGTATTTAGAAAAACAAAGTTGGATCCCTTCGGATGAGTATGCCAATAAAAGTACTGAATAGATCAAGACTTTACAGATGGGCAGCTGAACTGAAATGTTTTATAGAAATGTTGGGGCTTTATAGTAACAAATAGACTTTTGTATTTATTTACTTATGTGTCAGTAGGGGGGTGTAGGTGTGCAGGGACATGCTGGTGGATGTCAGGGGCAGCATGCAGGGAGGCGGTGCTTTCTTTTTACGATGTACATTCCAGAATCAGCATCCGGATTGTCAAGCCTGACAAGTGCCTTTAGCCACTGAGGAATCTTGCTAGCCGAAAAAGTGAATTTTAAATGTCAAAGAACAGAGTATAAATGAAAAAAAAATGCATATTTGATCATACGCATAAACAACTACTTGGTTTTTAAAAAGATATACCATGGAATGGCCAAAAGGGAGATATTTATCATTTATCATAGGGGATTATACTTCCTAATATACAGAAAGACTCTCATAAGCAAATTAAAAAATCAAAACTCAGTTAAATAAAGTAGTTAATGATGTGAACTCAGTTCCCAGAAGACAAAGACTAAATTGATTTAAATATAAGGTACCTCTTAGACATACAAAGTACCTATGTTCATTCGTAAGAGTAAGCAAATGAAACCAGTCAAAGATGTTTTAAAAGGACTGGTAGTTCTCTATGTTGACAAGGATGTGAGATAGATTCTTACACTTTAGGGGAAGTATGTGTGAATTCAGTCTCTGGACTGAGGGTAACAATTTCACATTATCATCACAATTCACATTTGTTTTGAACCAGAAAACACAGCAATGGATAGTCTCCCTCATTGCGACATCACACAGACCCCAGAAATGACATGCATGTCCGGAAGAGGGGAGGGTGAACAGCAGCAGTACTATTTTTGTTATTAATATGCTTGCATTTTTACAAATATGTGTTATTTACAGAGTCGGGTGTATACATCTCCTTTGTTGAATAGGGTTGTTTGTTTGTTTGTTTGTTTGTTTTTAATATTGCTCTGTTTCCTGGCATTTGTGACTGTCTTGTTTTCCTGTAATTGCCTTTCATTCTTTCCACACTGGTCACCATTTCTTCTCTTCTGAAACCCAACTAAGGCCCCTTTCTCTCTTCATGGTTAGCTTCCAGGTTATCTGGACAGGAAATTCATCGGCCATGTCCCTTGTTTGCATTTTTTCATTGTATGTTTATTATCGGTTGTTCTGTTTTGTTTGTTGGTTTGTCGATGGCTGTTTTCTCATTTTTTTGTTGGTTGGCATTGATTTGCTGTTGCTTCTTTTCCTTGTCATCTTCTGCTTTGCTTTTGTGTCCTTGTTTATGTAGATGTATCTTTAAGCAAATTGTGCAAAATATGTGAAATGAAAGACATTTTCCAGAGACTTAGCATGTCTTGAATTTTATTTTCTACTCAAACACTTGAGTGACAGTTTGAGCCAGTATTGAATTGCAGACAGGAAAATATTTCCCTTAGACTGTGCTGCCAAGAAGTTCAACTTTTTGGATTGCTGGTTCTCTTAGTTTCCTGAGAAGAGGGAAAGCAAGAACAATGGTTTGTTCCATCCTTCTGGAACTTCATACAAGGAAACCAGAAGGAAATGCCATTTCTACATCCACTTTCTGATAGGGTATAACTAGACCTGCCTCTTCTTTTTTTGCACCAGATCATTCATGGCTTACTAGAGGACACGAGCAAGCATATTCTGGGTTATAGGGAGGAACAACACGATCTTTAGAAGCACTTTTGTCTTAGGAGGATCACTTTCCAAACTACTACCCTGGGTTGATTAAACAACCCTTTCTTTGCAATAGAAAGTCCAGCACTGATTCTTTCATCATCTTTATTCAATTGATCCTCAACTTTGTCACCACCCCAATCCTCCCTAGGAAATGGCTTCCTCAGGTATAAAGGAGCAGGGCTAGTAAAAAGCATAGAAAAGGGAATTGTATTTCAAATACGTTAACACTTTTTAAATGTCTCTAATACAGTGCAAAACACTTTTCTGTGTTTCCTATGGTTTTCATAACATTAATCAGTTACAACTTCCTCATCTTTGTATTGTTTAAAGCGTCTGCATTGTCATCTGCAGTAAGTATGGAGGTGTTTCACATAGAGTAAATGTCTCAGCATTAATTTCATTTTAATTCTGAAATTCCAGAGAGTTTGTTAAAGTCCAATCACTTATTCTGCAAAGTTCTAATTAACAAGAGTTGCTAATGATGTTAAATTAATTTTCTGCCACACAGCCAATCTTTAGAAGATATTTTAAAGCAACATATGTCTAAATTAATATTTATGACAATCTTCATGTAGCCAAGGATGTATGAAAAAGCAAGTCTCAAACTCTAAATAATTATCCTAATTATATTAATTAAAATGGAACATGTCACTAGGTATGGTGACACACACCCATAATTATGGCACACAGGAGTGGAATGTAGGATTGTGGGTCCAAGGCTGGCTTTGAAGATAACAAGACCTTGTCTCAAGGAAACAAATACTTACACAAAAAGGGGAAAAATATTGAAGTAGCCATATGTCCCTCATGTAAGTCATCAAACAGATCACAGAAGTGGAGTTGACAGATTATGAACTACTAGATTTGTCAAAAGAGCACTGAGTTAACGACAACCAAACCATTTCATTCATTAGATCAGGGTCAAAATAAATCTAAATAAAATTTATGTAAGCCAGAGTCAAAAAGGATGTTCATTAGCCAAGAGCACTTGAGGTTCTTCCTGAGGACCCAAGCTCAGTTTCTAACACTCACAGTACCCATGTCTGGTAACTCACAACCACCTGTAAATCCTGGTACATCCAGAGAGATCTGATACCCTTTTGGCCTTCCAGGCACCTGGGCACATATGCACATATACATGCACATACATACATACATACATAGAAATAAATCCTCTTTTAAAAATTGTAATCAAGAATAATTTAAAGGTGGAATTACCACCATATGAACATATTTGTAGTCAATAAATGAAGATGAATTTAAAAGTTATTATCAATGAAAAATTATATTTGGTATTTAAAATGATATAGGCATTCTTTATTTGTTTATTTATTTATTTATTTATTTATTTATTTATTTATTTGTACGGTTGGCTTGTGGCATGAATATGTGTGTGAATGCATGTAAATGAATGTATGGGTGTGTGTGGAGGGCAGGGATCAACCTTAAGTGTCGTTCCTCAGGACCCATCCAGCTTGTGTTTTAAGCAAGGATCTCTTGGGGTTATGTTGACTGGCCTAGGAGCTCCACGGATTCTATTATCTCTATCTTCCCAGTGCTAAGAGTCTAATATTCTAAATAGGATAATTGTTTGCTTGAGACTGGGTCTTGCTGTGTTCAAATCTGGCTTTGGACTCACAGTCCTTCTGCCTCCAAATCCTGGGTGCCATAATTATGAGTGTGTGCCACCATGCCTTGTGACAGATTCCATTTTAATTAATCTAATTGGGATCATTCTAAATATAGGCAACAATGCCTGGCCTTTCTGTGGGGGCTGGAGAAAATCTGCCCTCATGTTTCCAAAGCGAGTATTGTACTAACTGAGCCAGCTCTGTACACACGTGTTTTAAGCAACTTTATTGCTTCTCTTTTTCACTAGTTAAAGAATTTACACAGATTCTCTAATTTTTGTGCTATTCTATTTTTCAAAAGTAAATACTTTCAAAATAAATCTGCATCAGCATAAGACAAGTTAAGCAATACAGGATATGTGTCTTCCTGTAATAAAGGGCAAACTTCTTCAAGTGGGACACTAGTGTCTGCTTTCACCCCTAACCCCACAGGTAGTAAAAACTCTCTTGCATTATTTGACATCAAGTGGGATTTGTGGGAGAATAGTGGAATCATTTGAGTTGGACTTTCTGTATCTGTGGCAATCAATGTTCTCACTGCTACCTATGACAGAAATACTGAGAGCCATGCCAAGAATTAGAATCTCAATCATCATTCATCCATTCTTACCTGCCAGACTCAGGAGGCAGTGCTAGGTCCTGTGTCCACAGGAAGGAAGCTGAGGGTGTACTCACAACAAGCCAGTAGAAAACTCTACAGTAGAGCAAAACATCAGTGTTGGAGGGATGTTTGTGGAGAATATAGACGTCTCCCTTTCCAAAGACATGTTGCATTTTTTTTTGACCTATACTATTCCTAATTTGAAAATGCATTTATGGCAACGAAGACTAGCTATTTCAGGATCTCTAACGTAAGAGACTGTGTTTTCTGAATTTACCCAACATAGGCTAGGTTACTTCCACATGTGTCTGGTACCTCAGAAACCGCATGTGTCTGGTATCTGAAAACTTTGAGGGCTTTGGGCTGAATTTCTAGACAGAAGGCTCTGTACTTAACTCCTGGTGGGAATCAGTTGTTCATCCAGATAGGAAACTTGTTTACAGAGGGTGATGACCAAATCCCTGCTGCACACTAATATTTCAGAAGCCACAGACTGAAAAACTATTGCATGTTCATGTTCCTGGGAAGGTTGAAAAAGACTTCTTCAATTTGTGGAAGGTGTTTTACTGTTCTTTAAAGACACCCACTTACTACCATGGATTGAAAACTACTTATAATAAAACCATAGACTTTTGAAATAAATACAGATTTAATTTTCTTAACGTATATCCTAAGGAAATTGTGCGTCCTTCTAATTCTTAAATATAATATAAACTAGTGAATCCTTTACATTGTTCTCATAAATTTTTTATTTTATATTTCAAAACATTTCCTATGATTGGATCCCATTTTATTTTATGTAGTCACTTTGTCTTGAATCAAACATTTTTATCAAAAAACACTAATAAAATAACTAAAAAGAAAATACTTTATTTTGATATACACAGCTAAGAAAAATTTGTTCTTGTTTTCATACTAATGATAAGAATTTTTTACATTGACAGATGAACTGTTTCCAGCATTATCATCATGTATTCTATTTGAAAAAAGTGGTAGCATTTTAAAATTTATGCAGATACTGCTTAATCTTATGTTTCAAGCCGTTGAAGCATATTAAAAGCAATAATCATAACACTTACAGTATGCTTACCCATGTAACATTTTAGTCAAGATGATATTAGGTGTTGTGTACTTCAGCATTCCTGACAAAGGGGTGTAGATAACACTTAACAAAGAAAACACTTTGATTTAATTCTGCTCCTTTCTTTGATTGGGAAGTTATGAACACATCTTGCCTCTTTTCACAAGTGGAAATGTGTTCAAATGCAATTAATCTAGCCTATTAACTTTTCTAAACATCTGCTATATTTGCCAAACATTTCAAAGTGCTGTTCTGAACCACTTAATGCTAAGTAATTTCTCAGCTAAATATTTACACCAGCTTCCATAATGATAATCCCAAGTGTGTCTTAAATAATCAGCCATTGTCCAGAGAGAACTATGTGAAATGTAACACATTGTAGCAGCTACTCACTGGAATGTGTTAGCTGGCTAGGACCGCATTCTACATATTTTTGATTTTAGCCAAAAGATGGATCCGTCTTATGAACTCCATTCTTTGTCAACACTTTTAACATCCAGAACTCCATTGACAAACAATGGGTGAATATATAGATGCTTAGATTATAAAAATGCTGAATATAATCTCAGGTTTCTCTTTCACAGAAGTGAGTGTATACATCTGTAACATTTTGGATATAACCTTATCTCAGGTACTCATATAGCGGACTAAATAAATGGCAGGAGTAGAATAAAGGGATAGCCACTCAGTGCCTAATTAAATGAATGAAAACATTCAAAAAACATATAAATGCACTAAACAGTTAATAATACAAAAATCTAGAAAATATACACAATAGGGTGAGGGAGTGACCAAAGATTTTACTAAGTTGAATAACGGAGATGAAATTCAGTCAATGTGTGATTCATTAGTTAACGAACCACAAGTCAGACTGAAGTATCAACAAAATGATAATTCCGGAATGAGGAAGATGAATGAGAGCTAAATTTCTCAATCCAATAAGAAAATGTGACTGTAAATCCATATGCTCTGAACACTGATATATCCAGGCTGCCTAAAACAAATGCTGCTGGACACAAAAGAGCAGACAGTTCCATATACAATAATGTTGAGTGATTCCAATACCTGACTTTGATCAATAGATATCCAAACAAGTGTCAGCAATGGATCTTCAGAGGAAAACTACATTTCAGATCAAATGAACTTCACAGACATTAATGGAATGTTCTGTCCAACAGCTGCAGCTTACCCATTCATAGACATAGCCCAAGGAGCTTTCTCCAAAGTGGAGCACTATTTAGACCATAAAGAAAGTCTTAACAAATATAAAAGCATGGCAAAATGTTTCTTTATCAGACTATAATGGAATAAAATTAGAAATCAATACAAAGAAAAAAATTTAGGAACTGAACAAACACATAGAGATCAATCAGGTATTTTCAAAGATTTGACGTGATTAGTGAGACATTTGGAGCATTTTTTAATTTCTAGAATCAATGAAAAAGGCAGGGGGAAAGTTGATTTGCAGAATATTTGGTAAACAACAAAGACAGTTCTAAAACCATATAGCTGTGGATGTGTCCATTAAAAATTTCACATAAATCAGTTTAAAATGGTACCCTGTATGGTTCAGAAAAGAAAGAACAAGCTAAACCCATCATTTGTGAGAAGGACAGAATATCCGGTTGCCATAAAATGAAAAGCCCCATAATAGCACAAAGGTGCGAGGTTTTCAGAGTTATCTCTTTGAAAAGGCAAGCTAAATTACCAAATCTTCAACTAAATAGATTAGCCAAAAAAGCAAAGGACTCAGATTTAAATTGAGACCCAAACAGAGTCAGTGGGGATAAAATGAAGGGTCAGTGTTTTGAAGAGCTTACTGCTCTCTTAGAGAACTTGAGTTTGTTTCCCAAGTTGGGTGGTTCATAACCACCTTTAACTCTGACTCCAGAATGATCCCTCCAGTCTTCATGGCACCTGCACCCGCATGCACATATCCACATGAAGAAATATGCATATACACATAATAAAGAATAAAATAAATGCTTTTTCAGAGGTGTTAAAAATGGACATCAATGAAGTAAAACGGGAAAACCCGAAGAAATGGATAAATTCATACACTGACTGGCGTACCAGAATTTGTTGAGAAAATATAAACAAATAACAAGAAATGTGATTGAAGTATTGCTAGAAAGTTCCTAAATAAATAAAAAAGAACAAGATTGCATAGGACATAATTCTAATAGGTCTTTAAAGAAGAACTAATAAAAAACCTAATTATCTCAAATTATTTGATAAAAGTGAAAGGGAAGAAACACCACCAAGCTTATTTTATGAAGTCGGTATAATCCTAAATCAGTTCTAAGATTAGGATACTAAAATAAAGGCCTATACTTCAATTTTCTTCATGAACATAGATGCAAGGATTTGTTCAAATCATGTAAATGAATGTAACATAATACAGATAGATGAAGGAACTTTCAAACAGCCTTTTAAAAAGCCCAACATTCCAAATAATGATTAAAGTCCCTGATTAAGCAGAAAGGGTTGGGAGGAGCATACTCCTAAAAAATACAGGATGCACGTGATATACCTACAACCAATGTTGTAAGCGTTATAGTGAATGAAGAGAAAAAAACCTGGACATGGTGGACAATGAGGGCTGATGAGAAGCCAAGGACAATGGCCCTGGGTTTTGATCCTACTTCATGTTCTGGCTTCGAGGGAGCCTAGCCAGTTTGGATGCTCACCTTCCTAGACCTGGATGGAGAGGGGAGAAGACCCTGGACTTTCCACAGGGCAGGGAACCCTGACTGCTCTTGGGACTGGAGAGGGAGGGGGAGAGGAGTGGGGGGGGCAGAGGAGTGGGAGGAGGTGGAAATTTTTTTTCAATTAAAAAAAAGAGGGAAAAAAAACCTGGAAACATTTCCTCTAAAATCAGAAATGAGTCATGAGTGTTTATTCCGCACTATTATTAGATATAGTGTAATCCTATATATTTGAATCCTCAGTTTGCCCTATTGGCAGGAAAAAATAAAAAGATGGAAGTATGACAATAAGTCAGATTGCTCCTATTTATAGACATTGTGATAAAAGAGATGGAAGTATAAAAATAACTCAAATTGCTTCTATTTACAGACATTGTGATCCTATTTTTAAATATTCTAAAGAACTCATTAGAAAAATCTGAAACTACATAAATACTTCTAGCAAACAGAATGCAAATTTAAGATGCAAAAATCAATGTTGTTCTATGCACCATAATAAATGAGTTCAGAAAGAAAGGAACTTTAGTATCCAGGCAGTGGCGGCACATGCCTTTAATCCCAGCACTCGGGAGACAAGAGACTGTGAGTTCAAGGCCAGCCTGGTCTGCAGGATCTAGTTCCAAGACAGGCTCCAAAACTACAGAGAAACCCTGTCGAGAGAGAGAGAGAGAGAGAGAGAGAGAGAGAGAGAGAGAGAGAGAGAAATGAACTTTAGCCATCATTCAGGCTAGTTCACAGTAGCCTGGAAATTAACTATGAGTAATCCTAAGTGAAGAGATGACAGGCCTCTACAGTGCTAACTATAAAACCCCAGAGACAGAAACTGAAGAAGACATTAGAAGATGTAAAGATTTTCCAAAGCTCATAAACCAGCAGAAATAATACTGTGAACATGGCTATATTACTGAAAACTATTTATCTACAGATTCATGACAACATCAAAATTCCAATGACATTATTCACAAAAAATAAAAATTAGTTATAAGATTAACAGAGAGATATAAAAAGCCAAGACCATCCTGGGCAAAAAAAAGAGAAATTCTGGAGGTATCACAATACCTGATCTCCAATTATTAATCTACTACAGAACCACAGTAACAATGGCAACATGGTACTGACTGGTACATAAACAGATATGTAAATCAATTGATTATAACAGAGGACACAGAAATAAGCCCACATAGCAATAGCCATATGCCTTCTAACCAAAGTGACAAAGGCATGTACTAGATAAAAGTCCATATCTTCTCTAAATGGTGCTGAGGAAATTGGATATTCATGTGTAGAGGTTGAAACCAGGTCTCTGTTTCTCATCTCGTACAAAATCAACTCAAATGGATCACAGACTTGAACCTTTGAAACACCTAGAGAGAACCATAAGAGAAATATGCCCAGATGTAGGCACAGACAAGAACTTTCTAAATAGGGACTCCTAAGTAACAAATGAAATCGTGTCAAACTGAAAAGCATCAGCATGGCAAAGAAAAAATACCAAAAGAAGAGACAAGCAAAGAAATCTTGTCATCTAGTCATCTGAAAGAGGGTTAATAAACAGTATAGAACTCAAAGGTCAATACTAAAATGGGAGATATTCCAGTAAATAATTTACCAAATAAACTGGACACATTTCCAAAAGAACAACAAATGATTAATAAATATATAAAAAATCTTTGGCCCAAGAGAAATGAAAACCACAACTACATTGAAATTGCATCTCACCCCAGTTACAATTTAATCCAATCACTCAGGAGGCAGAGGCAGGTGGAGTTCTGTGAGCTGGAGATCAACCTGGTCTATGTAGTAAATTTCAGGACAGCCAGGGCTACAAAAAAAAAAATACTGTCTCAAAAACAAAACAAAGAAAGCAAAAGAAACAAAATAAAAACTGATGAAGATAGGGAGGACTGGCAAATCCTTATTATACAGCTGACTGCAATGTAAAATGGGTAGGGCCACTATGGCAATCATAAAAAAGAAAATAAAATTCCCATATGATACCCATACATAGGTACATATCCAAAGGCCTCTTTGTCAGAATGCAACACAGAAACATGCATACCCATGTTTATTGATGTATATTTACAGCAGATGAGTAACAAAGTCAGTCCAATGTTAAAGAGCAGGTGCGTCGATAAAGAAAAAGTGGTACCTAATGGAGTTCTATTAAGTCACACAGAAGAGAGAAATTAAATAGATGGCACATCATTATCATCGTGTTAACTGAAACAAGCCAGTTTCTAAAAGACGATTATCCTTGGGTTCACGGGAATGCAGCCAGTAAAGGCCTTTGACACACAATCCGGAGAGTCCACATGAATCTGGAAGGAAAAAAAATGTTCCCCAAAATTGTGCTCTGACCTCCACACATATGCCAGGCCACACACATCCTTTACATGCAGTGATAATTATTATTATCTGTAATTTTATTTTATATATGTGTGCAATATATGATTATCAAGTCAACCACCCATTTCCTTCCACCCACTTTTAACCCTATTTACGCCATCTCTCAATTCATATGCTCCTTTTTAAAATCCACTTAATGCTGCCAGTATGTTCATGAGGTAGGGTTATAGATATTCTCTAGGGGGTTGCAAAAATGGAAAAAAAAAGAAAACTGACTTCCCTCTCCCAGCATCTCAAATTGTCCATAGCTCCTCGGTTAGGGGTGGACTTGTTCACCACCTCCCTCTTGCATGCCAACACTTCGTTTGGCTTGATCTTATGATAGTCTTGTGTATGCAGTGACAACTACTCAGTCCTGTGTGTAAGTGTCCTGTTGCCCAGCAAACCGCTTCTCTCTGGAGCCACCCACCTTCTCTATCTCTTAAAGGAAAAGTGGTACCCAATGGAGTTTAATTAAGTCACAGGGAATACAGAAATTAAATGATGGCTCTTAAAATCTTTCAGCTCCTTTGGTGTGATAACCCTTGAGCCTCAGGAGGAAAGGGCGTGATCCTGAGGACCCATTTTAGTGCTGGGAATCCCACATATGTTATTTTCTGCATTGACCCATTTTGAGTCTCTGTGCTAATCATCATAATTACAAGAAGAAGCTTCTCTGATGAGAGTTGAGAAATAACCTAATCTATATGCATAATGAGACGTCTTTAGAAGTCGATTTAATACTATGACTCATGTTCAGAGTTCCTTTTATGGGGCAGGGCTTAAATTCAGGTAAAATTAGAAGAGGTTAGTTATCCCCAAAATATTCATGCCACTTTTATACTACAAAGCCTCTCTTGCCGTTTTAGTCATTATTGTAGCTCACGGAGTGTATTTCTAGGTATGACTGATGGTTAGTTCTCTTCAAGTAGGGTACACGACACTTCCAGCAATGAAAAAGCCAGCCAGTAGGCATGAAGCTTTCAGGTCATTACCAGTTTGATTCCTCCATATTATAAGGCTCAAGCATATGGGGTCTTCAGCAATAGGGTCTTATCATCAAGTTCTGGAGGATACCCTAAATTAAAGTATCGCATGATGTCTCTCACTTATAGAGCACAGGAGTGAAAAAAGACTTGAAAGTAAAAGGATGATATTTATGAATATGGAATGCTGAAATGAAAAGGGGAAATTACTTCCCTAATGCAATAGTGAAATCAAGTTATTAAAACAATAATAATTGTATGTATAGAGAGTTGTGTTCCCATTAGCATCACCAAGCATTGCTCTATGACAATGTTTTCTTCTTCATGATTTGACCTACTTTGCATTGTATTGAGTAGATGATGTAAGTAGGTAGAAACAGAATATATAATAAATTCTATCCTCCAGAACTCAGAATCAAAGGCAAGGTTAAGTCCAGTAAATACAGAATATCATTTACAAAGCCAAGTAAGACAGAACAACAGCATGGTTCTGAAATGAGAGCTGAGTTCTCACATTTAATTCAGGCAGCCAACCAGTCAAGTAGATCTCTGATTTTCATAGTTAGTGATGAATAAATTCATTGCTTGACCATATTACTAAGTGGAAAGAACATAGGCTTGAAAAATTGTAAATAATAAAATATCCCCAAATCACAACTTCTCATGTTGGAAAAATGTTATGTGTGTGTAATGGATGGATCTGTTTTACTACTGTCAATATTAAAACTCGTTTTCTTTGTAAATGTCAGCTAATGTTCCATACTGCAGAATAAAATGTACTGGAGCTGGATCAAAGGCAGGGCATTACACACAGCAGCCTGCGTCCTGAGTTTGATAACACTATCCAGTACACCAGAAGCAAAATTTCTGAGCATTGGGGCAGCATGGCAAAGATTAAATATAAGATGCCATGGATAATTTTAATTGGACGTTATTTGTTCAAGATTAAACAGAATTTAGTGAGCTTTCATCAATGTACTACTTGGCTCCTTCACTTAGCCTGAGTAAAGTAGGAGCAGAGCTTGTGGCTGTGAGGCACACTTGGCATTTATGTGTGTACCATTTTCTTCCCGGGTAGACCTTTACACAAAAGATTCTCATATTTCCTAATATGTTGAACTCATTCAAAATAAAATGTACTATTTTGCATTATTATACAGACTTCACAATATAATTTTCCATACTTGCAAATTGAATACAGTTCTAATATTTCCAAGATTTAAGCATATTCCTTTGATGATAGCTAATGTGTATGAATTTTAGAAACTCATGTTTAAAAACATTGAAGGAGTTGTCAGCATTTGGCTGAATATCAAAAATGTTGTGTATTAGTTTGATTATTCTTGAAATACAGTAGCTTTCCTGAGGGCAAACGAGAAGAGTTTCATCTAGAGCCAAGAATGTGTCAGTCTCATACAAAATAATGTGCCTCTGTAATTATGCTGTAATTAATATTGGTATATTTTAATTTCAACATTCAGTTTACTCATAAATATTAGGAATTTGTTGTTATCTTGGAATTAGCCTAACTAGCCAACTTTCCATGCTTATATATCATTTTGCCAGTGGTTTTTAAATTACAAACAAAATTGATCAATTTCTCAGTCCCCCAAGTTTTACTCCTAAGATAGTAAAATGGAAGTTCATCATACTTTCATACCATTATTTTTTCCAAATTATATAAAATAACAAAAGTGATAAATGTATAGCTTTTACTCATCAACCATGGTGAAGAAGTCAAGAATTTGACAATGATCAAAAGTCAGACATTTTGTACTAATGTTCAAATATCTATTTCAATAATTTATACAGAATTTTGTTACTTTTGTTTATTTTTTCTTTTTAAAATCTTTTTATTGAGCTATGTATTTTTCTCCACTCCTCTCCCATCCTCTCACTTTCTCTTCTACCCTCTCCCATGATCCCCATGCTCCCAATTTACTCAGGAGATCTTGTCTTTTGCTACTTCCCATGTAGATTAGATCCACATATGTTTTTCTTAGGGTCCTCATGGATGTCCAGGTTCTCTGAAATTGTGAGTTAAAGGCTGGTTTTCTTTGCTTTATGTCTAAAAGCCACTTATAAGTACATATGATATTTGTATTTCTGGGTCTGGGTTATCTCACTCAATATAATGTTTTCTGGATCTATCCACTAGCCCGCAAATTTCAAACTGTCATTATACTTTTTCCACTGTGTAGTACTCCATTGTGTAAATGTACCATTGTGTAAACAGTGTGGGAAGTCCATCTGTATATTGGTTAATAAAGAAGCTGCTTTGGAAGAATAGATAGGTGGGAAAAATAAACTGAATGCTGGGAGAAAGTAGGTAGAGTCAGTGAGACACCATGAAGCCGCCACCAAAGGAAACAGATGCCTGGGAACTTTACTGGTAAACCACGAGCCTCATGGTAAAATATAAAATAATAGAAATGGGTTAATTTAAGAATAAGATCTAGCAAGAAAGACGCATAAGCTATTGGCCAAACACTATTGCAAGTAATACAGATTTCTGTGTGATTATTTTAGTTCTGGGCATTCAGGAATGAACAAACAGCCTCCCCCAATAGTTCCCTTTACCCCACATCCTCTCCAGCAAAAGTTATCATCACTGTTTTTAATCTTGGCCATTCTTACAGGTTTAATATGGAATCTCAGAGTTGTTTTGATTTGCATTTCTCTGATGGCTAATGATATTGATCATTTCCTTAAGTGTCTTTCAGCCATTTTAGATTCATCTGTTGACAGTTCCCTGTTTAGGTCTGTACTCCATTTAGTTATTGGATTATTTGTTCTTTCGATGACCAATTTCTTGAGTTCTTTGTATATTATGGAGATTACTTCTCTGTCTGATGTGGGGTTGGTGAAGATCTTTTCCCATTCTGTAGGCTCCTGTTTTGTCAAGTTGACCATGTCCTTCGCTTTACAGAAGCTTCTCAGTTTCAAGAGGTCCCACTTAGTAATTGTTGCTTTCAGTGACTGTGTTACTGGGGTTATATTTAGGAAGTAGTCTCTTGTGTCAATAAGTTTAAATGTACTTCCCACTTTCTCTCCTATGTGGTTCAGTGTGGTTGGCTTTATGTTGAGGACTTTGATCCATTTGGACTTGACTTTTGTGCATGGAAATAGATATAGAACTATTTTCATTCTTCTACATCCAGTTATGCCAGCACCATTTGTTAAATATGCTTTCCTTTTTTCCATTTGATGTTTTTTGTTTCTTTGTCAAAAATCAGGTGTTTGAAGGTGTATGGATTAATATAAGGGTCTTCTATTCAGTTCCATTTGTCCTCCTGTCTGTTTTTATGCCAAACTCAGGCTGTTTTCAGTACTGTAGCTCTGTAGTAGAGTTTGAAGTCATGGATTGTGATGTCTCTAGAAGTTCCTTTATTATACAAGATTGTTTTGACTATCCTGGGTTTTTTTTCTTTTTCATATGAAGTTGAGTATTGTTTTTTTCAAGGTCTGTGAAGAATTTTGCTGGGATTTTGATGGGCATTGTGTTGAATCTGTAGATTGCTTTTGGTAAGATTGCCATTTTACTATGTTAATTCTACCAATTTACTATGTTAATTCATCCAAGAGCATGGGAGATCTTAAGACTGCATATATTTTTAACACACTGTAAAACATTTAGACGTTTTCTTCATCTTTGAATCTCTCTTTACTGTATCTCTCTCGCTTTTTCTGACCACACGAGTCTTTAATTTGCTAAGCAATATGGGTAGGATTAAAGTCATAGCTTTGATGGCTGGATGCAGCGCATTCCTTAGCTTTCTGAAATTTCAGACTCATGTCGGAGGTACCAGCTGGAGCCATGTTTATTGCCACAACTCAAGGTCCCTGCCAGCAAGAAAGCTGCAACAGTTTGCTCACAAACCACACTCAGCCAGATCTCCTGCCTGACCTCTTAAAAGCTTCAGGGTTTTGCGGCTAAAGCTGAGTCAGGAAGCCTCTCTTAAATAAGAGCGCTTGCCTCTAGCAAGCAGAGCAGATCCAAGAAATTTCTGCTACCAAGAAGCGATGCTTTACTCTATTCTTTTCTGTCTAGAATTACTTCTCAAACTCTCTCAGGTTTTATGTGGATGCAGGTGTCCACGTGGGCATTCTGTTGACTGAGGTTTCTGTCCTGCCTGGTTTCTGTCTTCCCATCAGGTCCCACAGCCATTTAGCCCCAAAGAAATCATACAGAGAATCTGCATTAATTATAAACTGATTGGCCCATTAGCTCAGGCTTCTTATTAACTACTATTACTTACATTAGTCCATTATTCTTAACTATGTTAGTCACATAGCTTGGTACTTTTTTCAGCAGGGCAGGTCACATCTTCCTTCTTCCTTGTCTGAGCAGGACTGGAGAGGAATGGGCTTCCTCCTTCCCAGAATTCTCCTGTTCTCATTGACTAGCCTCTACTTCTTGTCTGGTTGACCCACCTATACTTCCTGCCTAGTGACTGGCCAATCAGCATTTATTCAAAATATAATTGACAGAATACAGAATTGTCCCACACCAAATAATAATTGCTGAAGATGAAGAATAGCGATATAGTCTCAGTTTCAGGTTGAGAAGGGCATCTTGTAATAACAAATTCTTCTGAAATTCAAAAAGCTGACTTTCAGAATAACAGCTCCTGGGATTTCATCATTTTTATGGTCTGAAAAATAATGAGTTTCCTTCATCATTTGATGGCAATAAGAGAAATCATTTAATAACATGTAAAGTACCAAAAGGTACATATTATAAATAGACATATTTGAAGCCAATCATGTGTTTTCTAAAGCTATACAAAGCGACTCTCAACAAAATTGTACTTTTATTTATAAAATTTAAATAAGTAAAAGGTAATTTTTCTGCTTATAAATATTGTTAGCATCCGTGTTTGGTAGTTTGACAATATGGGGTTTCAGTAATAAGAAGGGTTTTTTGTTTGCATTTTTGAGGTTTTTTGATTGTTTGCTTGTTTGTTCATTTGTTTACCCTTTCGTCTGACTCAGAACTTCCATTTACTCTTTTCTGGAAACAAGGAAGAGCCACTTATCATTATTAATATATTGACATACTGATATATTAACATTGCAGGAGCTCAAATGACTTGAACTTGTTAGGTTTCACCACTGAAATGAGTATCAATTATCGCTACATTCTTTCATGGCAGATGCACTGAGCTCGAGTGGTAACATTTGTTCCGTTTTCTTCACAGGCTTCCATAGGGATACAAGGCCCCCAAGGTCCACCTGGAAAAGAAGGTCAAAGGGTAAGTAAGCTAGGAACAGCTGGTAGAGTTTGCTAACTCGGAGGATAATTATTTTTGAGCACTAATAAAATAAAATAAAAATATAGCAAACAGGTGCATATGGGGTATGGACTACCAAAGACAGAATATAAAATTAGAGATTCTGACAGAAGTTTAAGGTCAGAAAAGTCTACAGATTTTCAAAATTGACAGCACAAATGTACAGACGATTATTTGTAGAAAATAAATTAGCTCTAATTTTGTCTAGAATAGTTTGGCTATAGTTTTCATCCTTAAGCTAATGAGTATTTTGGTTGAAGCCCAGTCTATCACATATTCTCTAAAAACTGTAGATATTAGCTGTGCTCTTGACCCAAATTAGCTAATTGACATTAGTGATTCTTTGTAAATCTTATTTAATTACTATTTATTGACTTTAACCGAGATGAAATAGGCAATAAATGGATATCAGTTATAGTTGGACATAGCACAATAACTCTATCTCTGGCCAGAGCGGAATCTCTGTGTCTTCACGAAAGGGAATCCCTGAAGGATTCTGGTAACTGGTCCACTCCACTGGGACTCTTGACACACCATCCTTGGGTCATGCTGTACTGTTTTCAGTTGATTCTGGATGCTCGCGTGTTTTTATATGCTTTCTCATACGCTGCTTATCAAGCCTTTGTGGTACACAAAGCAGGCATTATCAGTGCTACAGCAGGGTGGATAAGAGTTCTGTAACATGTATTCAAATGACTTGGCTTTTGGCTCCTGAAGTAGAGGTCATGTTTTCTCTTGTTGCCCAGGTATACCTTAAATTATTCTCATTTGTTCATATTAATCTCATCTCTACTCTATGTAAAATAAATCAAACCTTTCAAATATATCACTGTACCTCAAATATCTAAATACCAATTTATTAAGCTTTGCCTTTGGGGGGTTAATAAAGTAACGATTCTCTTGATACTTTTTTCCTTCATTGTATGTATTCCTGAGCCCACTGCAGGCTGGTAGTTTGTCTCAGGAAATACTAATTGACCTCCTGTAGGTATCAAGAATGGAATTAGAAATGTATAGTCTTAATAGGGTGCAACGCAGTATGTCAGGTAAGCCCCATACCACGGACAGTAGACACTCACTGCTTTCTAAGATCTTTCTAGTCTGGAATGATGCTTTGGGTTTGCGCTGGCATGTGCTCAGGTAAACACTGCCCTCTTTTGTTAGAATGAAAATATCTGCCCAGTCATGTTCTCTCTGCTGTAGGGTTGTCTTTTTATATCACAGCGTTGGAACAAACCTTGTATTATTTCATCTTCTGGATTTCAGTCTCTAATCCTCTATTATTTGAACATTATGTCCCTGTGATGTTGTTATTTTGAAGTATAAAAATCATGTTTTCCAGTCAAACAGGACCCATCTTTACATCATTGAAATCATTAATAAATTCTAAACAGAAAAAGACCTGCCAACCCAAGCAACAGCAGCACAGCCTGCCATTTTATCACGGGCTTGTGACATGCTAATCAGAGCACATACAATGCATGAGAATTCCGCTTTCTTCTCACCCACGTTTCTTAATTGTGTTTGTAAGATGATTATGAGAGACTTGTCAGCTACTAGCTGAAACAAGAAACTGTTCAAATGAGAGTTTTGTTTTGTTTTGCTTTAATACATTTCCATTGAAATGATGCCTTATCAAAGCTTTCACTTCTGAAAAAGATAGGTCAAAGGATAAATGAAGCTGATGTACTTTTTATAATTGCAGAGGCAATTATTTGAACTATAGCTCAATCACAATTTTAAGGTAAATATACCCCCACTTATCAATGTATGTATTCCAGAACATTTCCTATTACTTTCTTTCTGTTTGCTTTGAAGAGCAACAGCTTCAGACAGTAGATAATGAAACAGGATTTTATAGTCACTGTTGTGGATAGCTTGTCCCTGTTTCTACTGCTCTCTCAAAAATTCCATGTATTTCAAAGAAAATAAATAGTATTATCCATAGTTAAAAATAATTTCTGAATGTGTCCAATGATGTTTCCTCTGCCATATGAGCTACTTAAACAGGAAGTGAATTAATATAAGGAGTACATCCCTGTAGATTTATGCTTATATCCTTAAGGGTCACCATTTCTCCTCTTTAAGGGTGCCAGGCATCACTCAACCTCAAACCACATTAACTATATGTATAGGTGAGATGTAGACATGTCTGAATACATACACACACACACAAATACACACACATTGCACACATAAACATATTTACAAGCATGCCCACACATCTTCAGAAATTAAAACTAATAATTATTCCACTTCATTGAATTTTGAAATACTATAGAAAAATCTGTAACTATAAAAATATATTGATCAACAGTCAACAAACATGCAAGTTTGGTTATAGGTGTCTGACTCTTGTTACGACTGTTAAAATGGAATATGAAACACATGTCAGGTTTCCAGGACTTAGCTTCTAGGCACAGTGTCTTTAAAGGGAAACGTTTAATAGTAGATAAATCATTAACTTCTAGATTTCCTTTGCGATTACACACATAACAGTATTTCACATTAAGACAGTTATATGCCAAGCGGTGGTGGCGCACGCCTTTAATAGCAGCATTTGGCAGGCAGATCTCTGTGAGTTCGAGGCCAACCTGGTCTACGAGAGCTAGTTCCAGGACAGGCCCCAAAGCTACAGACAAACCCTGTCTCAAAACAAAACAAAAAAATTAAAAAACAATTCTGCCGTAAAAACATATGTTGAAAATGTAACTATTACAGAAATAGGTATGTATTGCTAAGTTATTTTTATTAAGACACTATGTCTGTCTGTCTCTCTATGTATAATAAAAAGATTTCTATTTGATTCAGTGACAATACTGTTTTATGAGTACTTAAATAGAACTCTGTTTGAAATGTTAATGAGTTGATTTTATTTGTCCTTAAACTGACATTAGCTTAAAACCTATTCATTTAATAAGCCATAAAAATTAATGTTCTTATACTTGAAGAGTAACTTTAATTGCAGCAACATTCTATGGCAATGTGTATCTGAGATTTATAGAAATGTTTTCTTCACCTGATTTTCATCTTTGTTTTTTTTTTATTTTTTTATTTTTATTTTTATTAAAGATTTCTGTCTCTTCCCCACCTCCGCCTCCCCTTTCCCTCCCCCTCCCCCAATCAAGTCCCCCGTCCCTCGTAAGCCCAAAGAGCAGTCAGGGTTGCCTGCCCTGTGGTAAGTCCAAGGTCCACCCACTTCCATCCAGGTCTAGTAAGGTGATCATCCAAACTGCCTAGGCTCCCACAAAGCTTAACTTTTTTCAAATCCTGTAAGTAAAATATTTGACTCACACTTTTAGTCTTATACATGTTATTAGTCAATGCACGTTTTACAATTTAGCTAATATATATTGATCTTATGCTATGAATACTGTATGTTTGAGAGGAATGAGGGAGGGCACACTATGTGAAGGCCTGGAGAGTGTTCAGCCTATGATGAGAACAGAGAAGGGAGTAGGAAGGTACCCAGGATACAGCAGGACCAAGAAGTCAAAGGAGAGAGCTTTAACAATTATGGAGAGGGGCTGGGAAGACCTCTCGCTGTTCTTCAAGAGGAGCCAGGTTCAAGTCTTAGCACCCATATGACAGCTCACAACTGTCTATAACTCCAGTTCCAGAGGACCTGACACCTCCATACCAAAGCACATAAAATAAATTATTTCTAAAAACACTTACGGAGAATTCAGTAGGATTAAAACTCACATCAGGAGCTAGAAAGATGTTTTGGAGGTTAATAGCTCTTTCTGCTCTTACAGAGGTCCAATGTTTAGTTCCCAGCACCTACATGGTGGCTCACCATAGGGAAACTCCAGATCCAGGGTTTTGGAGCCCTCTACTGGTCTCTACAGCCTCCTGAGCACACATGGGACATATAAAAGTGCACACAAACACACACAACACACACACAATGTGCAGCAACGTCAGCAAAAAGAAGTTTGTTAAGAGAAACAGGCGGATCCAGTGTCAATCGAGGAATAAATTTCAATTGATTAATAGACAAGGCCTTAGAAGAGAAAATGAAACAGATGGGATAAGGAAATGAGAGGGGTCTTTGTAAGGAAGCAGAAGCAGCAATGGGGACTAGAACTGGATGGAAGCCCAGAAAAGATTTGTGCTGAGTGACTTAGTTCAGGTGGCAGGTCTCGTGTTCATCGATGCTGACATGAAATACCTCAAGAGAGCTGACTTTGATAAAGGTCCCCTCTGAGAGACAGATTCCCTGAGAAGTTCTTTATAATAGAATCTCCCAACGTATAAAAAAAGCTATAATTATTCAATGTAACCTTCTTCTTTTCTTATATACACATTGAATATATGTGAACAATGTGAGTTTAACGTGAAGCTAATACGATTTCTTATAAAAAATTATTCTAAGTCTAAAAATGAGCATTAATTAGTCAGCTAGTTACCCCGTTAAATGTACTTTTGCATCGTTAGACAAAGATGACATCTCATCCTTACCCTCTGTCACTAGAATCTAATGTCAATACTAACAGAAATACTCTTTCAATTTTCCTATAACTTTCCTCATAACCCCCTTCGTCATATTGCCAGGTTACCCTGTGTACCTGAGCCTTCCCTCAGGCATGGAAAACTCTGCCTTGATTTCTTCCTTTGACTCTGAGGTGCGGATTTGACTTTCCCTCACAGAGTTAGATGCCCGCCCTGTCTGGCATCAGGAATCCTTGCATTTAACGGAACACAGAGAACTGGAGTCGCTCGAACCCCACCCCATTGTACTTGCCCAGATTTGGTGGCAAAGGAACGATCATATTTCCTTCATGATGTTGGAGGCAGCAAAATGAAAGGAAGTCAGGGAGAGTAGCCTGTCTGCCTACTTCTCATGCCACAGGCAAGACGGCGGTTAGAGTAGAGCCACACGGGCTCTGAGGCCAGACCGATGGAATTTCAATCCTGACTGTGTCATCACAAGTGAGTTCCTCTGGCCCTCTGCACCTGTTTCCTCACTTAGAAAACATAAACCATGATATCACCCACCAAGGCCCGCTTATACGGAGTACAGAGTGCGTGCCAGAAATGATCATCCTTCTCATCTCCAGCCTGGAGATCCAGAGACGGTGAAAGGGGAGGCAGGGCACATCACCTACAAGAGCTCAATTAGCGACACCGTGTAATGATCAAGAGAAGTCATTTAAGAAAAATGCTTTTCACTACTACTTCCTTCCCCTTGAAGGGGAAGACGTGAAGATTGATGTCCTTACTGTAGAGAAGCCAAGGCCTCGGTCTTTGCTTTACGAGTAAAACAAAGTGCTTATGTATAAATTTGCCAGGATTGTTGGCAAGCGCCTCGCTTTCCTTCTTGTTTATTTCTGATGTGGGTGATACGCTTTACCAAAGGTAGCATAAATAACACAGGTGATGTGCTGATAATAACTGGGTTTACTGACCCCACACTAGGACAATAGCCCTCAAAGCCTCTGCTTCTAGGAAACCAACAGATACTTCAACACTCACTCGAGCCAGTTCTTCCTCAAGCCTGTTTGTTTCTGTGGGACTTAGCACAATTCCCACGTGCAGTTGTGCATCTACATCAGCAGTCCTCCGGCTGTGAGTCTCAGCCCCTTTGACGCAGGTTGAGTGACCCTTTCAGAGGGCTGGCATATAAATCATCCTGAATATCAGATATTTACATTACAATCCATAACAGCAGGAAATGTACAGTTATGAAGTAGCAACAAAATAATTTTATGGTGGGGGTCACCAAACATGAAGAAGTGCATTAAAGGGGTGCAGCATTAAAAAGTTTGAAAACCACCACCCTTTGTCCTCTTCTTGTGCTTTTAAAGGCACAGCATTCTGACAGGGAAGGTCTTTGGCTTTGAGCTTAAAGCATTATCCTGTCTCTTTCTTCAGGGTAGTTTATTTAGATGCAGTAACTTCGCACCTGTGCAAATCACCTCAGACAGCCAAGCCAGTTAAAGAAACCACTCATTAAGTGAACCCATAGTTTCACATACTTACAGGGGTGTAAGTCGGCCTTTTGAGATGATGACAAATTGCAATGAATTCAGGGAGTCATTTGTTTAATTTGACATACAATAAGAAGGAAGCTGCCAGGCATGTAGCACATGCCTACAATTCCAGCATTTTGGAAAGCTGGATGGAGCAGGCGGTTCTCTGTGAGTTTGAAGTCAGCCTGACATTCATAGCAAAGGACCACCCAAGGATACATAGTGAGACTTTGTCTAAAAACAGAAGAAAGAGATAAACTTGCTATTCTTATCTATTAAAACTGATATTGACCTTGAGAAAGAACTATGGATATATCCATCATTCTATATTAACAATGTATACTCCAAAAAATTTATTTAAAAACTATTTTGACTCTATTCCCACTTAGGACATAAATACAGAAAAAGAAGTCTCTCTTAAGTCTGTATGTAAATTTGTTGTAGACAGTATCTTTAAGATTCTGAACTCTACAACTCATGGTTCATGCTCACTGCAAATGTCATATACTTGCAAGCACACAGATGGCATATTTTCTACTATTTTTCTGAAGATATTTTCCCCATAAGGTTTATCTTGAGATGTCATGTGAGAGAGCATCTTTAATCCTGTCTAGAATTTCTAGATGAACGAATCAGAAGCTAAACAACCCACACAGGATTCAGGAAAGATGTATGCAATTTCAGCAACACTTTGCTTGAGTATACAAAACCCAGTATCAGACTTAATGTATAAAAGTAATCAAATCTGCATTAATCATGTATTCCATTTTATAGATTCTGTAGCAGTCTTTGGGTATATAGTGTTTCCCAAATCTTCATCAAATAAAAATTGTGTGTGTGTTTGTGTGTATATATATATATCTGCTGAAGCACTGAGTTAAGACAAGAAGGCAGAGAAGATGCCCATGTTTGTTAATATCAAATATATATTGGCAAGGGTATAGCTGGGTATCAGCGGTAAACATCTTCTAGTTTTGCTTCTCGCGCTTTGCCTTGTGGGATCTATAAATCCAAGAAACAAGATGTATGGAGACAACTTCTAGCTCAGTCTAATTGAAGTCAGGCAGAAGGAGACAGCAGCAGGCACGAACTGGACTTGGGGAGAAAAGGCCATCCTTCAGATCCAGTTAAATGTCACAGCTAGTTACTGACAATGTGTCTGTGGTCCATTGTGGTAAAACTCACTCCAATTAGTGGTGCCTGCTATGAACTTAAGCCAGAAAGACAAAATGCTCAGAAAGGACTATCGGTGAAGAGGAAAAACGATTGTAGCCTCTGGTTACAATCCAATACTTAAATAGATCGCCGAGGCACAATGGGCTAAGGTTCTTACATTCATTTAAACAAAGGGCCAAGTGACATGACTTGTAGTGGAATAAAATGGCTGTGCAAACTATCTCCATTTGGTGACTAGCAAAGAAGAACCCTTTCGTGGTCTCCAAATGGGCAACTGACTGTGAGTGGTTTCTCTACGGATCCATGTAAGAGCCGTTCTGTGCCATGGAAGAGGCCCATCACGGAGCCTCCTTCAGACTGAAGACACCTTGTCTTCAGTGTCCAGAGATGCTGGGAGATTCAGAGAGACCAGCCTGTAAAGAGCTTCATCTCCAGAACATGAAAATGCCACAACTTAGCAGGGGGAGGGGGAGGAATTAAAAATAAAAAGGACCGGTAGGGTCATTCTTGCCCATCAAATGAAACCGAAGCCATAAAAACCCAATAGTGTTTTAAAGAAGGCCAGAGGACAAGTTATATTTTTCTCTATAAGAAGAAATATTATTGACTTTGTGGTTCCACATAAAAAAACGGATTTGCATATCTTTAAAATGGAGAATATTGAGAATTTAACTGGAGCACTGACCTGAGATCCACTTCAATTTTCACTTTAAGACCACACATTAAAAGGGACAATGGTGCAGCCGATCCTTTCTGGTCTCCGTGCAGAGAAAAGCACAAATCGCCTCCCCATGCCTGCTTATCTCCTCAGCAGCTAATAGCCAGATTGCCTGGCCAGGGGGAAGGAAGCTGAGAGCTTGGCTGTTGGAGTCACCCTGCTCCAGCTGTGGGATTAGCTCAACTCCAGGCAAACCGCTTCAAGTTCTAATGTAAATGTGTCTGTTCTATCACAACTTGGCTCTCAGGTATATTAGAGAATGAAACCAGAGGCACTTTGAATGTTCTCTGGTGACAGGTGAGTACTGAAGCATCCTATAAATGCTACCTACAGAGCCACAGAAGCACTCAGCGGGGCGGTGGGGAGGGCGGGTACAGGGACAGGAAAGAGAAGGAGCTCTTTCTTCAGAGTGGGCGGTGCTAACTCAGCCTCCTGCATCCTGGTTTAACTGCACCCATGTCACACAGAGCACCTTCCTGAGAATTTGCTAACTTTGCCAGGGAAAATGTGAAGCAGAACGCTTTCTCATCCATTGGAGAGACAGCGAATATGTGTGCGGATGGCTGCCGGCGCCAAGAACAAGTGTGGGAACTATGGATGTGGAGGGGTTTTTTTTTTTTAAGGCAAAACATGAGGAACAATGGAACATTTTTTATAGTCTAAAGATTTAAAAGCCTAAAAGCTACGTTTCAAACCTCAACTTTACACAGCTCTAGTATCTGCAATAACCTTCAGTAGCAATGGAATTCTGAAAGATAATATTTTAGTATCATACCAAAAGTCTCAAGAGACAGCATCGGGTGCAAAGTAAATGCGATGACGTAGCCGTTGAAAAACCAGACATTTCTCTCATGTGGGATGGACGTAACTACTCAGGGTCATTTTTGAAATCTGCAGAAAAAGCTAATTAATGCCCTTCTCTTCTTCATTTTCCTTTTTTAAAAGTCCTTTGAATTGTTCTCTTTGGAAATTAGGGATACCCACTTGATGGCTTTTAATTAGTTCAGTGCAAACACATTCATACATGCTTGTATTTATGTGGCTGTGTTCACCACAGTGGTCTTTATAGTCACTGCAGTAAGAAGGATACACTGCATGGCTATCGTTTGTGGTTCCGGAATAGAAACCATGTACTAGCCTCCACCCAGCCTTAGTACTAGCAGAGGCTGCGATTTCATTGCTTGTGTCAGAGATGGGATTATGAAAACATGACTAGTGAATATCTAAAGTAACACCTAGTACATGAATGCACATGAAATTTGCAATATATATATATATTCCCATAAATAATAAATAAATGTTGCATATGCTCAAGCATAATGACACGCTAAAAAAAGCAACCCTTGGAATGGAGAGATGCCTGTCATTAAAGTTTAGACTCATAACGAAAGTATCAAGACAAGCCAAAAGAAGGGCCATAGACTAAGATACCATTGAGGGAAATGACTGTATTCCTTTGATCATGTCTTAACACTTTCCGCTGATGGTATTTTTTGTGAAGTGTTCCACGTAAAACATTTGCGTACCTGTATACATTTATTTAACCATGCTATTAAGTTTCTCTTTTTAAGGTATTTGAGAGTATTTTTACAAAAGAAATCAAACTTAACCCTGCACACTGAGGGGATAAAAAAACAAGAGCTAGTTAACAGGAAAAAATGAGGATGAAGCACTTGAATTACGTTTTCTGTGACATGCTGTGGAAGTTAGCTACCCTGGTGTTCATTAAAAGCAGAGGTAAAAGCTGTCCTTACTGAAGCGGCTGGTTAAAGGAACCTATGAGCAGCTGAAGCACACAGAGAAAGCAATAAACAGGGAAATAGGACTTTGAGAGGACCCAGAAGAGTTTGAATCCACAAGGCTTTCTGGGGCACACAGACCTTATCCCACATTGGGGCAAATGGTTGTGCCTCCTCTTTCTGGGTCGGAATATGGGAAATAATTTCCCAGTTAACTCCCAACAGGCAGCTCGTAGAAACAAAGGAGACCTCTGCGGAAAGGTTTGGGTAGAAGCAATTAGTGGCAATCACCCACCAACTAAGCATGGCTCTGGACTAGGGGTGGAGTAAAATTGGTGCAGGAGAATTGTCTGTATTTTGTCAATCATGTTTTAAATAAACACTGATTGGCCAGGCAGGAAGTATAGGTGGGTCAACCAGACAGGAAATAGAGGCGGGGTGATGAGAACAGGAGAATTCTAGGAAGGAAGAAGTGCATTCCCCAGTCCAGCCCAGACCACCGAAGAAGGAAGATGTGATCTGCCCCAGACAGAAAGGTACTGAGCCATATGGCTAACATAGATAAGAATAATGGGTTAATATAAGCTACAAGAGCTAATAAGAAGACTGAGCTAATGGGCCAATCAGTTTTATAACTTATGGAGATCTCTGTGTGATTTTTCTTTGGGGCTAAACAGTTGTGGGAACTGGGCAGGCCCACATGTTACACAAAATACAGATATCAATGCCAGTTATGTAGAATCTGATGGCTTCTGAGGAGAAGCAAAGACAACACAATAAATTTGATAATCACACTATGACAGGAAAGGCAGAAGAAGAGGGCACTTATGCATCTTTTATGTAAGGTAGATGATAGAACATGATTACCTAAGCAAATGAACTAGCCAGATACTGTGAACATTGAGGAGAGATAATGAACAGAGACCCAAAGCAATAGCCTTAAATAGCAATGGGTATCCGGGGGTGAAAACAACTAAAATTAATTATATACATGTCTGAAACTGACACAGAACACACAAAAAGTCTTCAGTTATTTCTGAACAATTTGAAAATAATGATAGTGTCTCTGAAGACAGTAAGAAACCACAGAGCAGGGGCTGGAGAGATGGCTCAGTGGTTAAGAGCACTGACTGCTCTTCCAGAGGTCCTGAGTTCAATTCCCAGCAACCACATGGTGGCTCACAGTCATCTATAATGAGACCTGGCGCCCCCTTCTGGCTTGTGGGGCACACATGGAAGGAATGCTGTACACATAATAAATAAAAAAATATTTTAAAAAAATATTTAAAAAAAAAAAAAGAAACCACAGAGCAAATCTTTCCTTTGGAGAAGAATCTGCTTAAAGGCTACAGCTAAGGAACGCAGGCAAGAAGAGCATCAGCCCTTATAACCTAGGGTGAGCAGGGCTAAAGAGATGGCTCCCCAGCTAAGAGCACTGGCTACTCTCTCAGAAGCCCCCGGTTTGATTCACAGCACCCACACTATGGTTAAAAGCCATCCACAGCGCCAGTTCCAGAAGATGCAGTGCCCGCCTTTGTTCTTGTCGGGCATGATGTGCACTAGCATGGGACATACATGCATTCAGGCAAAACTCTCATATACATAAAATAATAAATAAAACTAAAGGAGAAAGTATTGTTAAATAAAGATAAAGTCATCTGAACTCTCAAGAAGGAAGGAGAGAAGTTACTAGTAGGAAATCTCCAGAGGAGGCAGGATACTGAAGGCTGATGCCACTAAAGGACTGGATTCAGAAAGAAAGGACCGGGGACAGGGCCTTTAACTTGGGGTAACCCCTACATCTAGGTGTAGATAAGGAGGATCTGTTCTGAGGAAATGCTACCAATCTGAAGAAAGTCAGAGGGTTGTGGACTATCATTTTCAGAAGCTGAGAATTCTCTTTCTCAACTTGCATGCATATATAGTATATGTGTATGCATGTTTTTATTAACGGACACACATGTGTATGGATATGTGCACATGTGTACACTGGAGGTTGGAGATGTCAGAAACCATTCTTGTTTACTGAGGCAGGGGCAGGGTCTCTCATCAAACCAGAGCTCCAAGGCATGTCTCATCTCGCTAGCCAGCTGCCTCTAGAGATCCCACCTCTGCCTTCAGAGGTTGGGATTACTGACCCACCCAGAACTTATTTGCATTTGAGGATTAAAAAGTCTTCAGGTTTGCTAGCATGTGCATTAACCACTGTATCCTCTCTCCTGCCCATAAACTAGAATTAAAAATGAGATAGCTTAAAGTCACATTTAGAAGACAGATTTTCTTTTTGTACTTGAGTGACAGTCATAATCTGAAAGAAGAAAACTAGCAAACAGGGAGAAACTAAAGGTACAAGCTTTTGAAAACAACAATAAAAATCCTATAGGTGTCCAAAGGAAGCTGGGAAAGCAAGTATTGCATAATCACTAATCAGTAACTCCACTGGGGAGGACCCAGATTCGGTGGAGGGCAGTGGTTCTCATGCTTCTTAACGCTGTGACTCTTTAATACCGTGCTTCACATGTGGTGAGTCCAGCCATATTATTATTTTTGCTCTACTTCATAACTATAAGTTTGCTACTGTTGTGATTGAAATGTAAATATCTCATATGCAGGGTATACAAAATACAACCCCTGAGAAAGGGACATTTGACACTTCCCCCCCAAAGAAGTCACGACCCACAAGTTAAGAACCACAGGTATAAAGGAATGTGAGCATTTACTTTAGGGACAAGAGGGAACCAAAGTAAATTTAATTTTCATATTACATATATGAAACATATATATGTAATGTTTCATATTACATACACAATGTTCATCTCATACAGAAAAAAATCAGAGGAGATAGATTTACACAATTCTTTGCTACTTACAAGAAACATTTTTATCAAGATAGCTATGGCCAATTTTGTTCATGAACAAGCTCAAGTCAGTGAAAAAAAAGCAGAGAAAAATAAAGATGTTGAGAAAGCCAAGTAAGAGAACAGAGAACGGCTGGTCGCTGAGTATAAAAGGGTCTGTGGCAGCAATTCAGTGTTGCTAGCTTCTCCAAGCTTCTGGTGAAGTCCAGGCATTTCATCTGAAACCTCCATGTATTCTGTCCTGCATAAACTACCAGTGACATCTTTTCTAAAACCCCCTTTTATCAGGTGTATTAAAACAAAACATTAATTTTATTTTATAAATATGTTTCTCTGGAAGACAATTCTAATTTTAAGAAAATTTTATTGGCAAGATATAAATAGAGTCAGGGTAAAACACTATTAAAATTAAATTATCCTTATATTTATTGCTTCTGAAGAATTTCACGTCTTATATTTCTGAGCTCATTCTTTTCAACTCTCATTTTCCTGAATTCTATAAAATGTCTGAAGTGTGCAGATGAAGCATCTTTGCCAAGGCAAGAGACCAGTTTACGGCTCGAGTATTTCTGGCGTCTTAGATCTGTGTATACTATTGTGCTCACTCACTATAAGCTAGAATTCCTTTCCATGAGAGCTGATTGGGGTGAATATTGTGTACTCCTTTGCAGCTGTTGCCATAGAGATAAAAATCTTTTTGGAGTACAAGAGGGATGAAATAAAAATTCCTAATCGAAGAATTAGGTTTCTAATATAAGATTTAAAAGGCGCACTGTTCACTTTTATTCCTTATGTTGTCAAAATTGTGTGACTTGAGTGTGTCTAATTTGCTTTGATTAAATATTTCTCATTTAAGGAAAGTAGAAGCAATGAAAATGAAATAGGTGAACTCTTGGGGGCAGTAGTGCTCAACCTGTGAGTTGTGATCTCTTTGGGCTCACACGACCCTATCACAGGGGTCACCTATCATATATCCTGTTTATCAGATATTTGCATTATGATTCATAACAGTAGGAAAGTTACAGTTATGAAATATCAACAAAATAATGTTATAGTTGTGGGGGGGTCACCACAACATGAGGAATTTTATCAAAGGGTCGCAGAATTAAGAAGGTTGAGAACCATGGCCCTATGGCGTTAAGTAGAAAAAGCCTTCATTTTTAACTTTTTATTCTAATTATTCCCTCCCCTCCACACACACACACACACACACCCTCCATATATCTTTATATTTTGTTACTTGGTTTCAAATATAATTATAATGAATTTTCTTAAAAGCATTTTTTTTTCTGCCACGTCTTTTAAAAGTTAAGTAGATTTTTGGTCATGAGCACAATTAGAAAAAAAGATGAACAAATCTATGAAATTTTCTCAGATCTTGTTATTCATGATCCAACTTAGAGAGACTTGCAGGCTTCCTGTGAGAACACAAATCATAACAGGCACAGGGAATATGTGGCTCAGAAAGAGGATCCTTGTTTAGGATCCTCGATATTATTCTAGTAGAAAAATGTCTGCACCATCACCTTCTAGAGATAACAGAATGAGCTACATCATCACTAAGACAGATGACTCATTAAACGGGAAGAAAAAGCCAATAAGAAAAGATAGTCACTGAGGTTGTGCCTACAGATTCCCTGTGGGAACAATGGGAACTATGTATCAGCTGGCTTTCTCAGTGCTGTAGCTGAACACCTGACACAGACGATTTAGAGGGAGGAAGTGCTTACTTTGGCTCATGGTTTCGGAAGGTTTTGTTAACAGCCTTCAGTTTCATTGATTTCAGATCCATGAGGGCTGGTGTGTGACACTATTCCAAGGAAGGCATGAACAAATGTGTGCTCACTCCAGGATAGGAAAATGAAGACAGACCAAAGTACGGAGAGCACCAAAGTTCAATTTTGTAAACCAAATGAGTTTTTTTTTGGGGGGGGGGTGTTACTTAGAGGAACAGAAGTGACTCGAGGACAGGTGCATCACCAATGCCTTCTCAAGCACCCACAAACAGCTCAATAACGTGGAAACTTCCCTTTCAGGGGTCTCAGTTGGTCTCAGCCGTTTTCAGGCAGCTCAGTGTGTCACTGCTTCCAAGTGGCTAGCTTTGGCTAAGAGTAATTCCCAGAAGGCTTTACTGCTTATGTACTCCTGAGAAGGGGAAAGGCCTAATGAATCTGGTTAGTGTCAGGGACTTCCTGGAGTTCTTTTGAACTGGTTACATGCTGTCTTTATAAAGCTTCCCTGCAGGATGGGCTGTTTTAGCTCCCCTTACAGCACCTTGTTTTACTTGCTTGTGAGTAAATGGTCATAAAATATCATGTTAGTCCCTTTTCCTTTTACATGTCTTAAGAAACTGCCCTCCGAGATGGAAGCTTTTAATCTTGGGAAACTGGTACATGACAGGATGACAGAACATCCTAGCAGTAGGAACATGTGGAAGGGTCACCTGTCCCGTGGATCACAGACAGGAAGCAGGAAGAAAGAGGAGAGAAGTGGTACTAGGGATGACCTTCACAGGTACATCCTCTGAAACTTGTGTCCTCCAGCTTCCTAAAATAGCACCAACAGCTAGACGTGAAAGAAGCAAGGTATCCATCCCTGGAGTACACTTCGTATGCAACCGTAACAGGCACCATAAGCGGGAAGAAGATGGGGACAGAGGGAAACAGACCTCGGTTAAAGAGCCGTTTCTTTAAAGTTGGCCTTGTATTTGCTTTCTCTTAAAGCCTGGGTTGTTGTCTGCCTAGCTAAAGGGAACTAAAAGAATTGAGAGGATGATCCTGTCTCAAGTGAGAAGAGTTGGTGAACCATCCTTGCAGAGTAGAAGTAGTGGAAGTGTGGTACTCAGGAAACCGTAAACAAGCAAAGATGTGTCCATAAACTGAACACGCTGGCTTGGAAACTTTAATAACAGTTAACTACGACTGTCCAATCTCAGCCTGGAATCACTGGACTCTCCCAGTGGAACAATCCATCAAGGAGCATCATGGAGAGCCGCAGCTTCTGTTGGCTTCCTCTGAGTTGTAAACAGCAGGTCTACACACTTGTGACTTTTATTAAAGTCAGCCATTAAGAGAGCATGCAAAGCCCTGAGAAAATGTGATTATTTGCGTCTACAGATTTTTTGGCGATTTGTATTTTAATTTATTTACATATTTGAATTATTAATCTACATTTCATTATTTATTTTGTATTCATGTGAGAGAAGGAAACTATATTTTCCTATTAACTTAAGGCAAAACAATTTTCACTAAATTTCTTTACATCCCATTATAATAGAAATAATCTAAATGAGAGGCTTGCAAAACAGTCTGAAGAAATGCAGACCAAAATCGTTAAGTGTGGTTTTACTAGGCATTGTGATTAAACATAACTGAGTCTCTTAATTCTTGGGAGAAGCATTAAATCACAGCATGCTGTCTGCAATTGTGTGCTGGGTAATGAGGCAGTGGGACCATAAAAATATTAGCAACATGTATGCAAAAAACTTAAATGTAAATTCAAAGACAAAAAGATTTCTGGAAAAACAAATACTGATTTTAAAAAGCCAATTAAACCCAATGTACACTATTTCAAATACAAACATTAATAGTTTCTTAGTAATTTCTTAAATCACTGCAACTACAAAAGAAACACACAATTGCTGAGGCAATTGTGAGCAAAGGCTTCAGAGATGTTTCCTTGGAACTGTGATATGAATATGTAGAATAATTCTATGGCCTGACATATACAAAAACTAGTATGTATCCACTTGGGAAACAAAGAAAACTCCTGAATCGTGGTCCCTGCCTCTTCACTAGCATGCAGGTAACATCCCCGCAGTAATTCTTGGTGATTGTAGGGGATGGTAGTGTTGAAGAAATTTCCTCTTCAATGTCTTTGCCCACAACTATGATTGCACTGCAGAGAACTATGGTAGACTACACTGTCAAAAAAATATAATTTGGAGCGTAGTTTTTGTACAGCGCTTTGGTCTGATGCTGCAGCTACAGGGGTAGGTGAACTTCTGAGGTTGTCCCCAAGTTCAGGTCCTAGCAACTATGTGTAACTCCAGCTTCAGGTGATCCACACACTCTCTGTCCTAGAGAGAGAGAGAGAGAGAGAGAGAGAGAGAGAGAGAGAGACATAAATAAAAAATTTTTAAAAACTTATAAAGTTTAGACATTTAGAAACACAAACTTGCCTTCCAGGATGTGTGTTACTGCACATTCCCATGTGTGTGTTATTTTATGAATTTATATTAAATTTAAGATGCACAAATGAAACAACATATTTACCTTTCTGATTCTAATATGCTTTTAATATGATGATTTCTTGTATACATTTGATTATAAATGATTTAATTTCATTCTTCTTTGTCACTACATAAAACTTCACTGTGTATATGTATAACATCCCCTATATCCCCCATCTCCTTTAGACACCTAGGCTGCCTCCATCCTTGCTATCGTAAATAGTGCTGCAAAAACCATGGCTTTACAAGGATCTCGGTGGAAGTTCTATTCCCAGAAAATGGCCATATGATAGGTACATAGTTTAGCTTTTAGAAGAATGTCCAAACTGATTTCCATAATAGTTGAGCCAATTCATATTCTCACCAGCCATGTATAGGGGTTTTCTTTCTATAGAGCCAGCATTTCTTGTCATTTTTTAAATGATACTATTCTGCCTAAGAGGAGATGGTATCTCAGAATAGACTTAAATTGCAGTTTCCTAATAACTAAGGATATTGCCCTTTTTTTCCCCTATGTTTCTTGGCTGTGTGTATGAAAACGAGTCATTTCATTAGCTTGTAAGTTGACTGAGGTTTTTTTTATTAATTTTCTAGTTCTTTATGTACTCTAGATATTAGTCCTGTCAGACATGTAGTTGACATCGGTTCCCCCTGTTCACTTAATTGTCTCCTTTAATGTGGAGAGGAGTGGATTTTTTAATTTCATGAAAATTCATTTCAACTCTTAGCTTTATTTCCTAAGCTTTTGAAGTCCATTCCAGAAAAATCTTGACTTTGACTATGTTTTCAAGAATTTTCCTTAATTTGTCCTCTACCAGAGTTTCAGATCATACATAAAGAACTCTGATTTTTACACAGGTAAGAAATGGGACCCCAACTTCATTCTTCTACATAAGGACTTACTGATTTCCCAACTTCATTTGAGAAAAGATTGTGACTTTTCACACATATATATATTCTCCAAAGACATGTCTTTATCAAAAATTAGTAGGCATATATATTTAGCTTTATTTTTGTTTAAATATTATTAGCCTTTTAAAAATAATTTAATTTTGTAATAATTAGGAGAAATATGCACATAGCCGGGTCACCTCTCTAACAAGTACATTACACTGTGAACCCTTAGCTGTGTCCTGTGTGCTAAGCAGACTTAGGATGGCAACAGCCATCTTTTTTTATCCATCTTCATTTATTCTGGGATAATTTCCTTAGAGGATATATGCAGGGCATAGCAGCCAGTGCTTCGAAAACTGGCTTTTACACGAAATCTCTGAAAAGGTATTTTAAGAAGAAATAACGATTAGCTCCTTTACTCTTCTGGGTGTTTCCTCCTGTGAGGTAGAGCATAAAATGATCCGGAACAGGGGAAGTGTGAACAGTCTGATTCTCTTTGTAAGATCTGAAGATCCGTCTTCCTCAAAGAGCTTCAAGAGCTGACTCACTGTGTGACCTTCCAAAGCTGAAACACCTTAAAGCTCAGTAGAAAGGCTGGGTGTGTGACGGCTAAACACAAGCAGGGAGGAACTTACAGTATAGGGCATCCTGAGGAAGGGCTGTGGGAGCAATTAACTCAAAGACAGAGTTTAGATTTATGCTAACAGGTTATTTTTAAGGGAGATGAACAAACTTGAGTTTGGAATAAGTAAATCTAACGGAATTATAGAACCGAAAATTTTCAGATCACTTCATGGGTACTGATAACGCATGCAACACTGCGGCAATAAAAATAGCCTTCATAACATGTAATTCTGCATTTGCCTAGATTATCCCCACAAGGGATGTTATCCCTTAGCAAAACACTCCTCTGTGTTGAGGGTTATTATTTCCATTTTTCAGATGAAAACACTGAAATTTAAAAAGGTTACAATATTGTGTTTGAGGCCAGAGAGCAAGAACAGAGTTGGTTTCTAACCAATAGTTCCAGACCAATTCTGTTCTTACAGTTGCTAGGTTCTCCATAGTGTGCATTTTAATACATGAATAAATCACAAATTAACTCGTAATATAGACATCATTAGAGATGTAGAATACAGCAGGATATTTTTTAAAGTGTAACAATACAGAACAGGTGAGTCATAAAAAGTCACACATGATAGTTGTACAAAACACGCTATTTTCTTGCCTGTGCCTAGCCTACACTGGAGTATCAGAATTTCTACATTAACTGATGATTTGAGCACAGGGAAATCCTCTAGCACTCGATTTAGGGAAAGCTCAGGGGCTCATGCAGAATCTCAGGACACTTCTGGATCTGTCGCCTAGCACTCTTGCCCAGGTTACTCTCTCAAGAAGTGCGACTAAACTCCAGATAGCTGGGAGGTGAAACCCAGCCATCTGTGGCCCTCAGGGTAGGGCTGCAGCTAAATGAAAAAGGAGCCATTTTCCCCTAAGGCCCATAGCTCTATCTGTGGTACCTGGTGCCCCTGGCTCCTGGCTCATTAAAGCCTGGGAGCACCGCCAATAGACACTCACAGGTGCTGTTTGGTAGGTTTTTTCACTTACTGGGATGCTAAAGAAATAAACATTTACCATCGTTGGTTCCCCCAGAAAACTATTTATACTTCTAAAGCTGCTACGGAGTAGTCTTGAGTCTTCCTTCTGTCATTAGACAGACACTTGTGAGACACGCAGCGCCCCATGACGGAGCTATTTATAACACAGGATGACACGGAACTTTGAGGAGTGTTTTATGGACCACAAATGCTTCATACAAACTCTTCATTCCCCTTCCCATGCCTTGATGGTATGACATATGTCAGGAGGCATTAGCAAGGTCACCATATCTCAACCATCTTAGAACCGTATTCTCTGTCTCAAAGCTCCTACACCCGGAGACTCTGCAGCAGTTGGCCTACATTCAATTTCAACTTGCTCGGTTTGTACTTAGATGCAATTTTAAAATGTTTG
Source organism: Neodon shergylaensis (assembly GCA_025134845.1). Taxonomy (NCBI): domain Eukaryota; kingdom Metazoa; phylum Chordata; class Mammalia; order Rodentia; family Cricetidae; genus Neodon; species Neodon shergylaensis. Next base: position 2,645,992 of record JABTXL010021554.1, on the reverse strand, counting down.
CCATTATGTTTGCTCTTAGGAAGAAGTGCCATATGATACTCAGTTTTGTGTTTTCAAAAGCAGCTGGATAAATTAAAATATTGAAAGTGGGGTATTCTGTTGGAAGACTTAACACAAAATTGACATTACAGAATGAGGTTTTCCCAGCAGAGAATAATGGAATGTTGCTAAATCCTCCTGTCTCTCAGCTTGTTAGCTTTTTCATTGGATGAAAGGCTTGATCTTCTCGATATAACCCAATATGGATGACCTCAAAAGCTACTTTAACCTTTAGCTCATAAAATGCTAAGTATCTAATAACTTCAGTATTCCTTTACTTAGGGATAATTCCATTTGAAAATTTCACCTACTAACAATTGAATTGAGCATTGGCAGTACTTTAAAATATCGACACACAAACACAAGGATAAATGTTAAAACAGAATACATTGTATGTATTAATGTGGCATATTTACATAATTCAGAAAAGTACCATTGACCAGAAGTATAGCATAAAACTCGTGAGAGTACTTACCCATAGGCAGATGTGAGGGAAATTACTCTAGGTGATTTGAGAAGGCTTTCCAACCAGGTATGGGAGACATGATTGCAATCCCAGATGGGATGGGATGATCTTAAGTTTGAGGCCAGCATCAGCTTCATAACGAAACTTTGTCATAGTAAAAGGGATTTCCCTTAAATCTGTGGTGTTTTATTTATCTTTAAGACTTGAAGAAAATACTCTGAATTTATCACTAGTTGTTAATTCTAAAATTTATCATTTTCTATGCTACCTATTTTGGATAAGATCTGTTTTTAAATTTTTCTTGGCTAAATAATTTCAAAGGATCTACAGCATTAACCAAAATAACAACATAAACATCACCATATCCTGAAGAACGTTCAAGGTATATTTAATCTCACAGCTTTGATATTGATGCTTGTCTAAAGTATAGTAATGAATGTAGTCACAGCTTTCCTCATTACTATAAGCTCATCATTTTGGAAGTTACATTTAATCCCATTTTTCTTATTAGTTCAGTCCTAAAGCAAAAAAGTATATAATTAGCATCTATTATATTTCAATGCATTTCACCAAAAGCAACAAACAGAATGAGAGTCTTTAACTCCCATTGTCACCAACTTTTGTAAATAAAGTTTTATTGGAACACATCAATGCCCTTTTGTTCTTGTAGCCTCTTCGGTTGCTCAACAGTAAAGATGAATAATTATATAAAAATGAGTGATTCTCTAAACCTAAAATACTTGCTGTCTTTTCCTCTGAAGAAGTATTCCCCATCTCTGCCGTATACAAGAGCCTCTGTCCTTCATGGCACCCATTCTGATACAGATAGTCGTAATGTAAGTTTTGTGTTTGTGACGATATGAAACAAAATGCCGGAAAGCAGGAGGATGAGACAGCGAGTACTGAGGAGACATCAGAGAAAATGCCCCTGCAAAGATGATGACTTTTGACCAAAGATATCACAGAGCTGAGGGAGTAGACTCAGATCTGGGGAAATCTATGCAGGCAGAAGGAGAAGCGGTAGAGTTCTGAGACATGAATTCTAAGGAGCTTCATAGGGCTGCTGTGGCCAGAATGGGATGGAAAGGGAGCAGAGGTCAGAGAGTCCATGGGACCATGCTGAACTCAACCCTGTAGGTCACTGAAGCGTCCAGCTGATGATGATTAAAGGCCCCTGTTTGCCACCTTATGATATCTAGAATGCCCACTTCGTTTAGAGACCAGGGCTAAAGCTGAGGATGCCATCCTCTGTCTGTGAGACACTGTACACTTCTAATCTGCCAGCCATCCTTCTTATACTCACTCTTACTGGGAGCAAAAGAGCTGTTGACCACATGCCTGGTCAATTTAAAGACATTTCTGCTATTTGTCTTTTCCATAAGTAGTTCATGTCTGTGTCAAACAGTACATTCTATAGACTTGGTCTTCTCTTAGGCTAATAGGTTGGCCTAAATAACTGTATTTTAAGGGGTGGGGGTATAGCTCAATAGAAGAGTGGATACTTAGTACATACAAATCCTGAGTTCAATCCCCCAGCACCAAAACATATAGTAATAACAATAATCTAATTTACAAATGGAGTATTTAGGGTTCAGTTCTCTTGGGTGTGTTCTAGAATTAAAGGGAATGGCTAACTTCCATGGTCCCTCACAGATTAAACTCTCTGGAAATTGGTAGGCATTTGTGTAAAGAGTACTGCTCAATTGACACCTCCCCTGCCATAAAGAAATTTACAGTCTAGTAACAGGGAGAAGACTATGGGAATGCCTTCACAAAGTTACGAATTTCTTGTTAAAGAAGATATTTCTAGTGTGTTCACATACACCAACCCACTGTCTCTGTGTGGTCAACCCACTGCCTCTGCGTGGTCAACCCACTGCCTCTGCGTGGGTATTTTAATTCCTACAGTAGAAACATCACAGACAGAGATTATGCCGCTTGGTCAGATTTGCTTAGTTAATGAGCAAGAGGGAACGCCAAGGGCCAGAGCTCTAATTTCTCAATATGATGTGCATTTTTTCCATTTGGTTCCTGTTAAATTGATGATATTCTTTGCTAAATATAAAATATAACTGCAACAAGTAAGTACACCTCATGTCTAATCAGGACCATGCTACTCTAGCCATTCGTGTTGCTGCATATGACAATAAACAATTGGGCTTGTGTGTATGAGGAGTGGGGGGTCTTTAAACAGCCTTAACTCCTGTTTGGAGGGAAAGGCATGCCCCAAAAGAGAAAAGCATACGTCCAGATTACACTGTCACATTATGCGAGTGTCAAGAACTGGATCTATGTGCAGATTTCTCTTTAACCTTCAATAGTGGACACATATTCTTCATTTAGGGAATGCACAAATATTTTCATCTATCTAAGATTGTCTTTCTTTATTTCCCTACTTATTTGTGTTCTTCGTTGCCAGATTGTTTCTTGTTGGAGCAGTAAATAAATATCCAATTTTGATTGGTTCTCACATTAGCTTTTATAGTTTTTTTTTTCTTACTGGCGATCCCAAAAAACTTAGATTTCTGCATCAAAAACTCCAAAATCCACTTGAACATGTAAATATAACCATGTTATTTTGGAGACTTTCACAGACAGACAGTACACTGAATTTTCCTTCTTGTCTCTGAGATTTTTTTTACCTCAAATAGATTTCACTTGCATACGTTTTGAATGGATTTAAATCAGGTTTCTTTTTCAATATTAAAATTAATTGTTTTTATTTGTGAGTGATGTTCATGTTCTGAGTGAATCCATACTCTGTTTAACCATACACTCACTGAAGGACACCTGTGTTATTTCCAGTTTGGGGTTGCTGTGCACAAATCTGCTCTGAATATCTTGTAATTTTTTTTTAAAGTCTCGAATGTTATTTATCTATTATTTGAGAAAGTCACACAAGCAGACAATGCATTTTGATCAGATCGACCCCTTCCCCCCACAACTTCTCTCTTGGCAGGAGCTCATGTCAGCCAACATTCTAGCCTGGATGGGGGAGGGGTCATGGGGCTGCACTCTAACTGAGAGCTACTGAGTTTTTGCCAGGGAGTAGCTGCTGGAGGAGGGCTAGTCGGTTTTCTTCAGGAGTGTTGCCTCAGGTGGGTTTCCCATGTTCCAGTGGATGGCCCCATAACTATGCAGATATGGATAGTTCTCATTGGACTCAGTGCATCATAAAAAATAAATAAATAAATAAATAAATAAATAAATAAATAAAGACAAAGAAGTAAATCAGGTTTCATTAAAGTGACTCTTTCAAAATATCAGTATAATAATATTTAAGAGAAAGTAGTGGCATAGCTTTCTTTAAATTTTTTTTTCCAGTGGTTGGTTTTCCAGACATGAGCTAACACGAGGGACTTTTTTTTTTAAATCACTAACGTCTCAGCGGTCTCATTTGTAACGTCATTGGGACCTCTAGTCATTACTGAGCATCGGTTTTCTGAAGCACGGACCTTGCTTCCCTTGAGTTCCCTAAATTATAGGCTAGCCATAATGCACGTGAGGTTATAAACTACATTACATATTCTCTACGTCCGAGTTTACGTGTCCTTCTCCCTCCATCAGGTCTTCGGCTGCAGTTAGGCCAGCCCACTGACATGTTGCTCATTAATCGTACATATTAACTGGAGTAGTTAACGTTTTGAAAGCCTAATTCCCACTCTGTCCACAGGGACTAGATCTTGTTTTCTCCAAGTGATGACACATGCCACAGACCCTGCTAATTAGGCCTTTCCCTTGGAAATCCATCCTGACATGTTTCAAGAACGTTCTTCCCCCTGGAGTGCGAGTTCATTAAATTATTAATATCCTTAGATAAGTCTTGTAGCATTACTTATATTAAAAAAATTTTCTCTATTTTAAAAACCATAGTTCATGGTGAAGAGGGAAATTGATCTGTCTTCCTCATACACCTTTTCTGAGTAAATAGCAAATAGTAGCTAGCACAATTAGTAACACACAATGTTCACGTGAGGTAGAAGTGAACATAGAATTAAGGCCTCAGTGGCTGCACAGCTGTAAGGAGGCCTTGCTGTAAACACTCTAATTCAGATCGTCTTACTTCAGTTCTCCTGGACTCCTGTGTTAAGTGGCGGGAGTACAGCAGATTTACTGTGGAAACGATTGACGACCCACACAGGTGCTGGCTGCGTCTTGGCTAGGTGGCCTTTTAGAGGCAAAACTCTCTGGCTTTCAGTGACAGTCAATGAGCTCAGCCCGGGAGTTCTAACTAAGCGCCCTTGGTGTAATTTGCAAAGCCCAGCATAATCCACCACTCTGCCACTCACTCTTCACCAGCCAGCTGCTCCTCACCATTCCGTGAGCAAGCCCTGCGTCTGTCCCCTGCGTCTGTCCCCCTGCTGCCTGGTCCTAGACACGCTCTCTTCAGGCCTCTTCTGAAACTTTCCACGTTATTCCAAAATAGCTCATCTCCCTACAGAAGAGTTGCCTCTTTGCCTTTTTAGAATTTTTGCAAGTTTTGTTCCAACCTAACATTCCTATGTGTGTTTGTTTATTATGTAAACAATAAATACAGCCTAGCAGTAAAGGGCAGTGATGGTACAGCCAGATTGCCCGGATTCAAATCCTAAATCTGTTGCTCGTTAGTCAATGACCTTGGATAAATCGCTTTATCACACATTCATCTCATTTATAAAATGGAACCACATCAAAGCAAATTATCAAATGAATATGTATAAACTGCTTTTATTGGAGTCGCCAATGCTAAGGTCTTATGTTATCTCTTACTGCTGTTGTCCACAGGGGAACGTAAGCTTCATGAGAGCAAGCTTCTAGGTACTTGCAAAGCTTAAATAATTCTTGGGTGGTCAATAAATGACTGGTAAATATGAGCTCAAAGTGAGGAAAATGTCTACAAAACAGTGAAGAGGTGGCAGGCAAGCAAACGAGATACTTACAAGTCAGAGCGGACATTTCATGCAGTTGAGAAAGCTGGCTCGGTTACATTAATTTTAGGATATATATTACCAGATGTAGCTTTACTAGATGCTGGGAACAAGAGACTTCCCCGGAGGGGGACAGAGCAAGAGTCACAAGAGAACAGAACAAGAACACAAGAGAACACGTGGCACCTGGGAAGTGGTCCAGGGGATTTCAGCAGCTCCAGCCTTTCCAGGAAGTCTCTGTTTTATTCTGGAAACTAGAACCGATGAGAGCCTGGAGGAGGTAGATTGATAAGGACAGAGTCTAAATTACTTTCACCCACTTGTAGTTTCAACTGACACTGTATGTTAAGTTTAAGAGAAGGAAAAATAACATTCAAATAAAGACAACAACAGCAAGAAATTCAAAAACCCCACCCCACCCATATTGCCGGCATCTGCAAAACAGTGTGACCCATGTGTTCAGGTTTTGAACACCATCAATATATTTCCATAATATTTAATCAGTTGTACACAGGAGAGATGAAGGTGGCCTGAGAGAGGCCTACAGAATTAGATTGGTGATAAGAGTTAGAAAAGAAAACCGCAGGTGACTCACGCATCCCCATTGAGCTGGCACAGAAGCATCTTGTCAAAGCCAACAGGGAGACTCTGTACTTCTGTCTTGTCACTAGGGATATGGAATCTGTGTTGCCTGCACATCCTTTCCTGTCATCCATGTGGCCCCTTGGCCTCAAAGTGACATCTGGAGAGAGTGCCACAAAGTAGCACATTTGGGAGGCACGTCTTTGTAATTTGCCCACCTTGAAGAAGCTGAGTTCTCAAGTATCACTGAGTGACTGCCCACCTTTTCTTCCTGGGAGACAGGACCCAAGTCACAGATATTTTGGAGCATTTCCCTGTAGCACCCCTGGGTAAAACACTGATGGTCAATTTTTCCTAAATAAGTCATCTCCACAGGACTAGTTTCTGAAGGCAGCATTTAAATACCCAAAGGCAATTCAGTCAGTCAAGAACTGTGTGAGGCAGAGCTTTGCTTCCTAACGGCGTGACCTTCGGTTTTGTGTCGGGGTTAGCTACAGCAGCCACTTCATTTGTCAGAAGTGTGTTAATAACTGAAATCTGTTCCTGCGGATGTATTCGGTGATGGTCAATTTGGTCTTTAAGAGTGAGCCTGTAGTTCTAAAATTCCAGCTTTTGACTCTCCCCCTCATTTTTAGTTTGTCGTGTGTATGTGTGTGTACACTCTGCAGTCAGAGGACAACTGGCTGCAGTCTGTTCTCTCCTACTCTGTGCGTCCCCAGGATTAAGGTCGGGTCATTGGGCTTGGTGCCAGGCACCCTTATGCTCTAAGCCACTTAACTGACCCTAAAATTCCAACTCTTAAGAATATATTGTCTAAAGCATATAACTCAAAAACTCTGAAAACGTATCTTGTGAGTATGTACCCTGATGGAAATCACAGTGTTAAGTGTTATTGACTGTTTCTTCTTGCTGATTCTGTGCAGAAACTCAGGGCTTGCTCTTGTTCCTCTGACTTAGACTGTGAGCTATCTGGCGTTTTTGTGGGTATATTTGCCCATAGGTTTGTGGGTAAATGTCACTACGTTGTTTTCACATTAGCACTCCCAGTAAGCAAGACAATATCATTTACCTGCGTCATGTGTCCCTCTACATGCAGATTGTTCCTGCTCTAACTCTGAAACTATATATCTACCCTGTTAAACATGAAAGATAAAAACCCCACCTTCGTGAGGCATGATGAAGGTTTTGGGGATGAGGAAACCTGGCGGTCCCGTTCTCAGTCCCCGAGATGGAGTATAGAGCCGAACCCCACTTCCCCAGTCTGGGAACACGCGAAGCAGGAAGGCGGGTCTTTCATTCACTTGCAGCTTCCACCTTCCCCGTGTGTCACAAGGATATTGATACACATCACAACATGCTCAAGATATCACCCAGTCACACTCTACAACTACCACGTGCAAAAAAACAAAACAAAACAAAACAAGTCATAGTAATAAAGGGAGAATAACCGAAACACAATGCTTCATTTATAAGTGATCAGACTCTCCGCACTGAGGGCCCATTATAATCCTGTTCTTGTGAAGTATTAGTGTTTATTCAGATCATCATTTACTCAGTGTAGCCCAGGTGGGCTAGACAGTAAATGTCAGGACAGTTGTAGTTTGTTTTGAAACCCATCATTAGTTAGTAGTGAAGTCTAGTTAAAGAAAAGAAAGGGGAGCCAACAAAATGGACTCAGCAGATAAAGCCATTTTCTGCCAAGCCCAAAACTCCAAGATCAGTGCCCAGAATCTAGATGGTGGAAGGCGAGAACTGGCTCATCTGGAAGTTGCCCTCTGATTTCCATACATATACCATGGTTTGGATGAACACACACACACACACATGTGCATGCATACACGCACACACACACATGCATGTACACGCACGCACGTGCACGCACACACACACACACTGGAGGAGTGATGAAAAAGAGAAAGAAAGAGAAAAAAAGAAAGGAGGGAGGCAAGTTGAGAACTTGTGGAATGATTTGAAGATTTTAAGATCCCGTTGCAAGTGGAGGAGGCAGCAGTATGGATTCATCTTTCCACAGTTCTAAACTTATTCCAAATCTCTTGTTCGTACTGAATTACATCCTCTCTCCAGCCCTTACAAGAGCCTCTTGTCTGATCCCTGAAGTAACAAGACCTTTATGACTAGTGCCGTTGCCGTCGCAGATGTATTTTTAAACGGCTGCGAAGAGAGAAAGTGCACTTGGGATGTTCCACATTCCTCACGTGAGAATGTGCGTCTCGTTTTTGCTCCTAGCCTTGATTTTTGAAACACGGTAATGCTTTACGACATCAGTCATGAATCTTCTTTCCGTTCACAATGTAAAAAAAGAAATTCAAACTTCCCAGATAGACACTAATGTTTTCCTGTGTAATTAACACCTCATTCACAGTTGTGAGTGCCAGTCAAATCGCTGTCTGCTCTTCCTTGACATCTCCCCGATACCTGCTTCAGACTGAGCCAGTGCCTAAGAGTATGAGACGTACAGGCAGGAGAACAGAGAAATATTTGCAAGGAGCCACCTGCATTTGCGATCAGCAATTCCGGGGAGACACAGTTGGACACATCTTTCAGTTTGTGGGTTTGGGGTCTCTATATTAACCCTTGATTTGAGTCTAATTCCTGCTGTAACTCCTTCTACATCCTCACAATTATTACCAACAACAAAAAGCACCTGTTATATAAAGACCAATCGTCCACTATGTGTTTTCTTCTCTTCGTAATGCTGGTGGAGGGAGAAGTGTTTCTAAGTATCAAATTTAAGATGCACGTGTGTTCTTACTGCACGTCATCCTGAAAGGATCGGGTGATGCTTCACTGTTGCCCGCCTGCCGATGTTGTTCATTTTAATAGCCCGGCCTGCTTGATGGCTTGCTGGCAATAGTCACCCTCTGTCACTAATTTTTGTTTTTGTTTTTGTTTTTTGTTTTTGCCTTGAATACAGCAAATACAGATAGATTGTCATTTAGATTCTATAAATAAGTTTATTCCATTGTGAGAATATCTTGGTTTCATTTTGAAAGTTTACTAAAAATGTGCATTAAAAAGATGGGTCATGCTATGGTGTGGCTTGGTACTTTTTAACCAAATAAACACACACAATGTAACCAACACCAAGTTGAAGAAGCGGAAATGCCCCCTTGTGGTTGCTCCCATAAGTCACCATCATCCACATGGGTCACTCATTGTCATTCCTAACTGCATAGACTAGTTCTCCCTTTGTGGCCCTCTGTATAAACTGATCAACATCAAGCTTGTAAATTTTTAGATTTATTTTACTTGTTTAGTGGGGTAGGGTGGGGGGTTGCCCATAGGTATGTACACACGAGTCCAGGTGCCCAAGGAGGGAAGAAAAGATCATTGGACTCCCTAGGGTTACAGATGTTGTGCGCCTCCTGACATGGGCACTAGGAACCAAACTGAGATCCTCTGAAGACCAGTACACATCCCTAACCAGTAAGCCATTTCTCCAGCCCCAACATAACACTTCTAAGAATGTATATGGCTCTATATAGTTCGATTTTACTCATTTTTAAATGTTATATGCTATTCCATAACATTTACTTTATTTGGACTTTTTATGGACGCTTGACTGTTATGTTGGTTCTTATACATCCATATGTATAACTCAGGGTTGATTACACATTCTTTAAGGAACATTATTTATTGTTGTATGTATGTATAATGCAGGCATGAGACTGGCATGTGCATGCTACAGCACACATGAAGATAAGAGGACAGCTGTGCGAAGGCAGTTCTTTCATTCCGCCTTTATGTGGATTGCTATTATCAAACTCGGCTCATCGAGCTGGTGTCTGAATGCTTTACCCACTGGGTCATCTTGCCAGCTCATAGTCGCTCTCTTGTAAAGGATTTCTCCTTATTGTTTAGTAACTTTCCTTTTTAAGATTTATTTATTTATTATGTATACAACATTCCTTCCATGTATGTTTGTAGGTCAGAAGAGGGCACCAGATCTCATTACAGATGGTTGTGAACCGCCATGTGGTTGCTGGGAATTGAACTCAGGACCTCTGGAAGAGCAGTCAGTGCTCTTAACCTCCGAGCCATCTCTCCAGCCCCCGAGTAACTTCCCTTTTGACATTACAAACAGTTTCACATGATGAACTAGAAGACTGGATCAAGTAGTAAAAGAATAGGGAAGGAAAGGAACTGGCAATTCTTGTGCTACCAGGTTCCAGAGATGATAGCCTGTAACATAAAATCTATCATCCTTCCATTTTTTAAATACGTGCTATATTCACGTTGTTGCAAAACAGACCTATGGAACTTTTTCACCTCCTAAAGCTGAAATTCCCCATTCAGCAGCTCCTCTCTTCTTGCCCCCTACGCTCCTGAAAACAACCATTCTACTTTCTGTCTCTATGAATTTGAATATTCAACTGCCAATACGAAGTGTCATGAAGTATTTGTCATGATGTGCCTAGTTTACTTCAGTGAGTCCCGTGATGAAGCCCCCTCCATGCTGTGCCATATTATAAAATGTTCTTCCTGTTAGACTAAGTAACAACCCACTGTATGTGTGTACCACATTTGGCTTAGCCGTCTCTCCATGGAGGGAAATGATTGACTCCATCTCATAGCTGTTGAGAATATTACTGTAATGAACTTTGTGTTACCTGAGTTTTAAGACAGAAACCTGACCCCGGGGGGACCCAGGAGACTAAGGTCAATTACTCCGAACCCTGAAGTTCTAACCAAAGAGATAAGTGATAGCAGAAACGGGAAAATACTTTTTCAGTGTGGTCACACTGGAAAGAGAGCAAATCTGGTGCCTTCCTCACTCTGTCTTCACGGTGCTGACAATAGAAGAAAAAATCTGGGACTGAAAGGCATGCACAATCAAGCAGCCTTGTACAAACTGTGGTTTGACTGATTGTCATCTCTACTCTGGCTGTGCTGGGTTTCCTGGCACCAGGGGAGATGATTGCCTTCCGACGAGGCTCATTGTTCCTGGTACTTTCAGTAAGCTGGAAAGGAGCAATCGCTGAAAAAGAGTAAGTTAGAGAATGAAATACCATTGCCTGCGGCCATGACAACAGGGTCTTCCTTCAGATTTAGGGCCATGGCTGGAGATTCTTGGTGCCACCTTTGTGGCCTACAGCGGGTACTGTAACATCAGATGGTCAATGTCCATCAGACATGATGATCCTCGAAGTCAGGAAAATATCGTGCTCTTACCTTAGTGTCTTTAGCCTCTGAATGAGAGAAAAGTAATTGGGTTAATTTGGGATGCTTGCATTAGGAATTTTAGACACTCCTAAAATGATGAACTTGTCTGAGTGACAGGAAGACAAACAAGAGTTAGCAAAGGCTGAGGTCAAGTATAGAGGCAGAGATACCACGTTTCATCCTGCTTTGAGTTGCCCATGGGACATCTGTGGGCTCCAGAGAAGAGTCAATGCTTCCATCAAAAGCAGCCTGTGAGTCCCTGGGACGCTTTCAGCCCCAAGAAGTATGTACTGGGGTGTGTTCCCAGAAGACCATACGCAGTCCTGTTTTCAACTTTCTGGGTGCTGTAACATTTTATCCAGCGATAGCACCACTGGGCAGTCCTGCCAGCAATCCATAGGTATTCATTTCCCACATCCTTGTCAACACTTGTCATTTCCTGGGTATTTTTTATTTGTTTTTTGTTTTTTCTTTTACAAGTAATCTCTTTTGAAATCTTCAACAAACTTGTGGCTGCTTTTAAACACCGTTGTATAGCAATGGAACTTTCACACGTACACATAATGTTTATATGTGCAAAAAAGACAGTTAACCCAGCCTAGCTGTGTCTTAATTTGACAAAGATCATTTTCAGTTTCACATAATCAGTGAACCGATAGAATTACTTTTTATGAGACTTGTGGGTCTATGCTCTACAGGACTTAGTGGAGATGCTAATTCCCAGATCTGAGACCTTCCACTCTGGAAATGCCAGCCTAGGGCAGAGACCATCCATATTAACTGGTGTTCCGGGTTTGAGCAAACACTGGGCAGAAATCTAAATCGTAGCTCAAAATCTTTCTACCGTTGCCAAACAGAAAAACTCTCTGAGGTTTCCAGGGTAACAGGCTGGAGTAAATCTATGATTTTATGCTTTCTACCTTGGTTGTCGGGAATGTATTAGATTAGCTTGATCATCATAAGGCAGGAATGGCAGATCTCTCTGCGTTGGGAGGTTTGTGGAATGAGGTTTATCAAAGCTGTTTCTGAAGAAATAACCTCCTGAGAGCAGCTGCCCTAAGGAGGGCAGTCTCCCCTAGATCTGCAGTTGGATGAGGTATCCGCAGGATTTCCCTTCTTGTGAATATCCGAGCTCCCACTTTTTGTCTTCCTTTACAGCGGACCTATAATAAGACTTGAGATGAAAGGAGAGAAACAAGAGGAGACAGGCATGGAGGCAGACATGTAATAAACATACCCCCACCAGCATGGCAGACTCCTCCCTAACACTCCCATCTACACCCTCCCGCGCCAAGAACCACATGCTCCCAGCCAGTGCTGCAGAGCCTTGGGAAGAAAATCATAACACCTTACTGTAATGAAGAAATCCAATTTTAGTCTTAATGTGAACAGAGGTTTGTGCCTGTTGTGTTGGCTAAAGTATCAGCAATAAAGTACTCTTCCTGTTGTCCCCCAAACAATACAATTTGCAATACAAAAGAAAGGAGAGAGAGAGAGAGAGAGAGAGAGAGAGAGAGAGAGAGAGAGAGAGAAATCTCTTAGCTCTGAGGTAGACTCTCTTCTCCCCTCAAATGCAGAGAGACCTTGTGGAAGAAGAGGAGATGGCGCAGCTCCTGTGAGTGCTGCTGTGGCCTTCCAGAGGGGAGTAAGAGAGAGACTCCTGGAGCTTCCTGGAGGGAAGAAAGACAATGTCTGAGAATGAATGGGAACTATTACTTCCTTCGACATTATGGCTCTAATATCTCTCTCATACTCTGAAGTTCCCCTCTTGGTTTTGTCCGCCTTGTGCCAGAGTGCCCTCTGCAGGACACTGAGACTGGGACCTGAAATCCCAGTCCTGCCTTGCCTATTCCCTATGCTATGCTTAATAAAGCTAGAATGGGGGAGGGAGACGGGGGCTGTAAAGCAGACACTTCAAATTGTTCAAATATGCTTCTGGCACTTACAAGACTCTCAGGCCTTAAGCTGAAAATATGTGTTGGCCGAAGTTATCCTCACAAATATGTTCCTTTATGTTTACAACCCTCACAAATATCTTACTTGCTTGTCCACTCTTTGGAAGGATGTACTAGCGAGCCAGCCCTCCCTGCACTCAGTAAACCCAGCAGGGCTCCGGCAGGGCTAATGTAACACGTCACATAAATCAGTGGAGAAATGAAGGCGTCTGGATGCTTGCCCTCGTCATCCAGAACCGTGGACGCTTTTTGGTCCTCATAGTAGCACATCAATGCTGTGTTACGGAATCTGACACTTGGTTTTTCCTGGCGTAAACTCTGTGATGAAAAATGATCAATAGCCTCATTTTCCCTGCTTCCAGTTCAAACAGATACCCATTTCTCTTTTGAAGAAAGGGGTCTATAAACAAACCCGACACTCTGGTTTTTAACTTAAACTCAACCTAATGCGTGCTAACAGAAGAAATGGATCACCTGCTTAGAGGTCTTTGATTTCATTTCCAGTACTCTTGCAAATGAGTAAATTACAATGCTTCTACTTCTGAGTAAACTCTTTATTCTCCCTTAGCTCTCAAAGGCAATTGACTCGCATTTAGTAAAAATCAAATATATCGATTTCCAGAAAATATATACTGCAAGACTAGCTTCTTGCATGTATGTATAATCTGCACTAAATACACAGAATATAAAATTACCTATTCTTTCCAATCTTACGGTCCTTCCAAAGAAAGCCAAAATTTCTAGCATTTAAACAGAAAGCATATGGAAACACCACTAACTGTATGACTGTGGTGATTTGATTGCATTTTCGGTTCTGTGAATGTGAATCTTAGAAGTATTTAAAGAAAGGGTGGGTTCTGTTTATTCTTTGACAATTTTGTATGTGTATATAATGTATTTTGATCATATTTTCATCATTATGTTTACTCCTCACCTCCCTCTGAACTCGTTTTCCCAACCAATCCCCCTCCTGCTTTTATCTCTTAAAAAAGAAAACAAAGAAAAAGAAAAATTGACTCACTGGGTTAAATCAGGGTTGTTTACATAAGCATGGGATAAGCATGGATGTGGAAGCAAGACACTCACCTGTGGCGGCATCACTGAAGAACTCCATCCCCACCCCCAGCGGTCATTTAGTCCCCTCTAGGACTGGGACCTCCTGAGATCCTTCCCTACTCCTAACAGAATGCTGACAGCTCAATCCCATGCAGGCCTCGCGCAGGTAGTGAGAGTCCCTGAGTGGAGCAGCCATTACGTGAAGTCCCTAACAGTTTGCCCTTGACTTCTCTCCCGTAGCAATGGGAACATTTTTCTGCCCATTCACAACATAATGTTTGCTTTCTTCTCAAAGCTGAACCTACAGACCCAGCAGCTGTTTAGATGCCCTACCCAACATCAAGCCTGAATAAAATTCATCAATGCAATGGGCCTTTCTGTACTTATAGTTCTCAAACATATTAAAAACATTGAAAAGGTTGACCTAATAACGTCTGTACATTTTAAAGTACTGTCATCATGGATCCATAATTGTGTAAGTACCTCTCAGTATGGCAACCTCATTCTTAGTAGAGTCATGTCATTGGGGTGGAATTGCAGTGTTTAGGAAACATAAGCTCAGAAACGTTCCTCATTCAGAACATATTGCTTCAAACAAAGGTATTTTCCTTGTCTTAAGGGGAAAAAAGATTAAGTGATTTTTTTTAACTAATAGCTAGGGCCAGAGAGAGTGGACTCAGTGGGTACCCTGGAAGCCATATGTAAAAGAGGAAGACCCAACCCCAGAAGTTATAGCCTGACCTCTACTCAGGGGCCACGCATGTGCACCCTCACACATATACAATAAAAATAATGGCACTTAAATTCTTTTATATAATTTTAGACATGCAGTTTATTAACCATATCACCACAAGTCTATGTCTCTGGCCTTTGCGGTTGGAATTCAGCCCGTCATGAATCTGGAAGTGTGAACACGGAGCTATAAAAATGAGTGATCTGCAAGAATTATGCAGTTAGTTCACTTATCCAGCTGGAAGGAACGAGCTAGCTTGTATACTGTAGGTAGGATATATGATTTGATCAATGCGATGCTTTTCAAATTTTAGTGAGTGTAAGGATTCCTGGAAGTCCTTCTGAAGTACAGATTCATGGCTCTTAGCCCCGAGGCTTTTAACCAGTTTCTTAATTAGTCACTGGGTACCTTAATTAATCACACTAGAATTCAGACCCCCTTCGGAAACTTTTTTTTTTGAGATTTTATTTATTTTTATTTATTGTATATGTCTTGCATGTCACCAGTAGAGGGTGACAGATCCTCTGGTTGAAAGCTTTTGTGTCCGGGTGCTGGAAGCTGGGCCTGGGTCTTTTGGAAGAACAGGTGGGGCTTTTATCCATTAAACCATTTCTCCAACTGCTGGAAAACATTTGTTATTTCATGTAAATTACAATTTTATCTGAACTGGAACTGCAGAGTCATCAAACATTGAGTGGAGTGTCAAGATAATTTGCACAGGAAAGGTCAACAGCAATTAGAATTGGTACATGTCCGGCCGTATATTCCCCAACATGGTAGTGTACTGGCCCACTGTTTTCAGAATTCGTTGATGTGCAAGAGTCATGTGGACTTGGAATTGTTTTTTAAAATTATTTTTAAAAATACTTTTACTGTCTTCCACATTGCTTCCTAATATTGTTATGTTAAAATGAAATCAAACCACAACACTTAATCTATTTTCTTTTCATTTCAAGGGAAGACGAGGGAAGACAGGACCTCCAGGAAACCCAGGCCCTCCAGGACCACCAGTGAGTAACAAGGCTGCAGTCACGTGGCAAAATAAACACTCCCATTGCAGCCTCATTCATTTTATTGCCCTTTATCCATGCAAGTGATTAGGCTATCAGCAGTGCATTGCTGTTGATTAGTATTGATTACAAAGAAAAACAAGAGAGCGTGAGTTGAATTGGTTAGGATGTTGACTTTTATTGTACTTTTTTTTTTGGCAAAACAAAGAATGCTTCCTTCAATTTTCAGTAATTGCTTTGTGCTTTGAAGAAGACAGTAAGGGTGTGCTGGCAGGCAAGGGGAAGCCTCCTTGTCATTCCTAAATACTTGACAGGGCCTCAAGACTTGTCTAGCTCTCTCGGGAATCTAGATGATGAAGGCATGAGCACTAAGTGGGCCCAAGGCCTGGGGAGAAGGTGAATATGCTGGAATCTAGAGGGAGGTCTCAGCTACTGATAGATACATTTACTGAAGGGTCAGCAAGATTAAGAAATACGTGACCAAGAGAAAGGATTTGTAGTACTATGCTTCACGGGTTTCAGTTTATTACTAGAGTCGTTAGGGGAGGTGTGTGCATATTTTAAGTATTAACATTTAAACTCAGCTATGGTTCTGATTCAGAGCTCTCGTTAAATCTCGTATTTGACATAAAAATGGTTTATGAACTTTTTAATATAATAAAAGAGCCAATTTGTTAAGACTAAGAAAAACAGAAAACAGTTATGTAGACTATAAACTGGTTTTATACATAGGTCAGCGTTTACTGAAGAAGAAAACATTGGGCCAAGCCGTTGGTTCATGTCTGCTTGGTAGGTATGATTTAAGGAGGCTGGTTCCTCTAAATGACTAAAATCTTTCCTTTCATGCAAGCATCATCAAAACTTCATCTTAGGGTACCGTCGGTTTTCATCAGTTTGAGGCTGTTCCCATCATAGGATAAATTGATGACCTGTGTCAACCATACTCACAGTGTAGCTGAGGACTGAACATGTAATTTTTCTAAAATCAAGGTCCTCCTGAAAGAGAGCTGCTGCTTCTCAGATGATTAGAAATGAAAAGCATTCTTCATATTGAATCTTTTCAAGGTCATAATAACTAATGTTTTCAATAACTAAATTCATCAAAAGAATCTAGTCGCACCGAATTCGCTTTGTTCAAGTGTTTCACACACATTTATGTAGGTTCCGACTAAGTGCGTAACTGGAGCTGGACTTGAAAAACTGAAGAAGACGCTGTCCTTGCTTTTTATGAGGTTCAAGTTCAGGTTAGGGCAATGTGGGGTGAGGAGGAGAATGCAGTGAAGATAACACAGATGGGTTCCTGGAGAAACTTCCAGCAAAGGATTAAGATTGAGGCTTGAAAAGTAAAGCAAATAGAGCAGGGGAGGGAGTCAGCTGGGTGCCCCTGAGGAGGAAGACAATGTGAACAAACACCCAGAATTGTCAAGCCTCCCGTGGGTAGAGGTGGGCTCCCTGCCATAGACAACTGAGGCACAGCCCCAGGCCAACAGGGATGAAGTCAAATCTTTGCAGGGTCCTGGCAAACCTCACGGAAAGCTTTGAAAGTAAACAAAGGGCCTAAGCTGGAAAGGGACACGGCCAGATTTCACCGATGGTCACTCTAGCAACACAGTGAAAGCAGATTGCTGAGGGCAAGTGAGACTCACTAGAGCTATTAGATTTACTGACCCCGAAGTCTCTGCAGCATGCTTGCTACCTCAGTGTGGCTGGCCCACAGAGCTGTTTATATTTCATTTCCATGTAGAGTGAGAGGTGACTAAGAGCAGTCTAGTCTATTTTTAAATATTATTTTTTTGTCTTTTCCAGAACTGTATTCTGCGTTACACAAGCCCTATTTTATGACAGGAGATAAGACAGCTAAGAGAGGGTGGGTAGGAGGCTAAAATTCTTCTAGTTGAGATTTGAGACGTTGTGTGACTCATCTCAGTGGCCCACCCAGACTTAGAATTTCCTAAAGCGAGTGTAAGAATGGCTTGTGACAAGTGCAAATATAGAAACAAACCGAATGAAAATTTAACTTTACCGCTAATCAAATAAATAAAGCAATATGCCCCAAATAAATAAATAAATAACTGAAGTATTTATAACACTATGTTTGAGCAGGTTTTTTTTTAAATATTAATCAATCTGAGTTAGAAAGGAGCTAAGGAATGCAAGTCTTCAACAGGCAAGCCTTTGAAGATAGAGTGTTTGACTCAATGTCCTCAAGAGAACACTCTTCCCTTTGGGGGATTTCGGGGTATTTGTTGAATCAAAGCAGTGTTGTTATTTAGGGGCGTGCCAGTGAAGATGAAAGGAGCTGGGACTGAGAGGGAAGGTCTCTGATGGCCTGCAGCAACTCGAAATAATTAAACTGCGGGAGCCCATCCTTTACCTGTGCTTCTTCTTCTGAGGTCAAATTTGTATTTTCTCACCTCCCTAAGAAATGATTCAACCAAAAGACGCATCATTTACAAGGAATAGCTTTCTATAACTTTTGAGTTAGCTAAAGAGCTGTGTGCTGTGTGTACACACCCGCACGCAAGAGGATGTGCATAGAAAGGGCTGTATCCACAGGGCCATGTAACAAACATTTGAAGAAAATTAAATCTAGTAGGGAAAAAACAAAATTCTAGAAGGAGGTATTGACTATCCTTGTTTGCTTTTCTTTTATTCTGATACATCACTCTGACTAAAGGTAACTCGGGGAGGAAAGGGTTTACCTGACTTACAGGCCACCATCACGGGAAATCAGGGCAGGAACTCAAGCAGAAACAGCAGAGGCATGGTACTGGCTGACTCATTCCCTGGCTTGCTCAGATAGCTTCCTTATATAGCCCAGACCCACCTGCCTAAGGATGGTGCCACCCACAGTGGGCATGGATGCTCCCCCCAAGAAAATCATCAATCAAGACAATCTCTCCTAGACATGATCAAGGCCAATCTAAGTAAAACGATTCTTCAGCTGAAGTTCCCCATTCCCAGGTGACTCCAGGCTGTGTCTAGCTGACACTAATAACTAACCAGGACATCTACTATGTCTACTGAAGAATGCTCCTAAGTTATGAGTCACTGCCTCAATGTCACATACGTTACCGCAGATTAGCTCACCACATTTCAGTTTTATCATCAGGGGAAATTCATCTTTTCGGGGAAGACTTATTTGTGGCTCATATATGCAATCTGCAGTTGGTTGCCAGGGCTAGTTCTGCTCACTTATGCGGGACATATTTCTCAAAATCACTTTTCATGGTTTTCTGTCAAGCGGCAGACATATCTATACAAAGGCAAATGCTTCCAAAAATTTCCTAAATGACTTTTGCCAACGTGTCATTTTATTTTGAGATTATAATACATCATTTTCCCCCTTCCCTTTCCTTCCTCCAAGCCCTCGCCTAGCCCCTCCCTGCTCTCCTTCAAATTCCTGGCCTTTTTTTTTCATTTATTGTTGTTATATACACATGGATATGTACGTGCATGTATATATGTATACATATAGATTTCTAAATATAGCCTATTCAGTCTACGGCTGTTACTTTTACGTGTATTCTCAGAACTAATCATTTGGAATTGGATAGCCAAGTTTGTGTGCTCTTCCCTGGAGAAGGCTGTTTTTCTATTCAGCATTCCTTAGCAGCCTGTAGTTCTTTGTGTCGAGTTGAGGTCCCGTGCGCTTTTCCTGTCCGATATGACATGTTTATTGTTGTTGTCCTTGCTCAGCTCATTTTTCAGCTGTCGTATTAGTGAGAATTTATGGGTGTAGCTTCGGACATTCCTCAAAGAAACAGTCTCACAGCAAACTCCCTGTTCCTCTGGCCCATACGGTCTTTCCACCCCCACTTCAGCGGTGATCCCTGAGCCTTCGTTATGGGAGTCGTGTGCTGTCAACTGGGACAGGACTCCATAACTCTGCATTCTGATTGACTGTGGTTTTCTGTAATGACCTCCATCTGCTGCAAAGAGAAGATTCCTTGAATACACTTATCAGATGATACTGGAAAAGAATGTGTGGTATCTGGCCAGGTGGAGAAGTTGGATCTAATTTAGTGTTTGCTTTTTACCATGCCCATCCATGCAGAGCCTGCAAAATCCAAGAACATGACACCACCATCTGGTAAGGGCGTTCTTGAACAATAGCGTGGTAGGGGTGTCAGGATCCCTGTCTGCCACTAATTGCATCATGAGGACCTCACACTCATGGCCCCATCTGATACTAATTACACCCTCAAAAATCCCACCCACCTCCAAATACAGTTAAATATGAATTTAATGCTTAAGTTTCCAATACATAAAATTTGGAGAACTCAGTAAACAAGAACAGAAGGAAACCATTAAGTAGAGGTACCTTAAATGAATAATATCTTCGGATGCACTAAGATTATAATTGAGAACAATTTTCCAGAGAGGCAACGTATAAGAACACTCAAGTCCCTCACGAAAGAAGTAAGTCTAACAGAGAAAGAAAGAGGTGCGGGGGAACCCAAGGAAGCTTGATTACAGCACTAATGTCTATGTTAGACGACATTTCCAGGGTCTTATGGAATTCTCGGAACAGCCTCGGGAAGTCAAAATTATCTTCATTTTGCAACAGGATAAGCAGTGCTTACAAACACCAAACCAAGAGTGCACAAGAGCGAAGCAGAATTCAGACTCGAGATTTGAGCCCCAAACCCACCTTTATCTTACTTGAGCTCTTCCCGGTTACGGTTCGATATGGACCAGCCTTCCACACCCAAGCATTGCTTGACGTTTCTATGGCAGTTCTTGGCACCCACCTCACAGGAATGTAAGGTAGCCTGGGGTGTCGGGGTGCCATCCCCCTGCCCTTGTGCAACCCTTTCCGGACCGTGCACCCGACACTGGTTTCTCTGTAAATATGAAACCGTAGTGCCAGCACCACCTACTTCCTACGGTGGCTAGGGGAAACAGCTGCCATGTATGTGTAGGAATTTTCTGCTGTATGCAAGTAAAAATATTAGGATTGCTCTGAGCATCATGCATTTGCATTCTGGGTAGAAGAGCTAGTCCAAAACTACAGTGGAAACAACGTCGTTTTCCTCCTTCCTAGTTTCCCAAGATGTAGCTACCGAAAATGTAATCTATCTTTGAATTGCTTAAACGAGCACACTACATGTCGAATACTTACTCCCCATACGTAAACCCACTCTTGAAGAGACAGAGAAATTATTTCCAAGTCACTACTGCAGCTGAGACAAGGGATACAATGGTGGTTTTTTTTTTTTTTTTTTTTTTCCTCCCTCAGCTTCACGCTGTCTTTCCGGCTTATGGAGCTGGTTTACTGGTTTATCTGAGACGCTGTATTTTATTACTGGGGATCTTCTCTGAGTTTTCACCACATGCCCCTCACACTGTAATAAAAACATCGCTCTGAAGCAGCTTTCTGGTGACCTGAGTAGGGTATGCCATGGGAAATAGTGACCCCCTGTTACTATAGCGAAACTGAAAAGCCTGGAAACTCAGGACGCCTTAGGGTATCCGTAAGCATCTTAGTTTTTAGTTTCCTTTGAAAAGGTTGGAGAGCCATGGAAATGAGTTGGGGTAGGAGGGAAAGCCAGAGAAGTTAATGAGCCGTTAAGTGTAGCGGGTGACAGCCCACCCCCCTGACGCTGGCTTTCTTTTGCGTCCTGGTAAGGCGCATTGATTAAAAGCCGCGTTAGCTCTGAAATGTGTTATTATTCTTTCTATCACAGGCATGGCTTTAAACCATCTTTATTTTCTTTCCGGCATTGTTTCTGTGGATTGTTTCATTATTGCGGTATGAGAATCCAGCAGTGGGCTCAAATATGTCACATTTGAGTGCAGAGCGATTTAGGCTGAAAAAACAAAATTCAAGAAATATGTAACATGGGCCAGCAGCGCCCTCTACTGTTACCACTGGAAACTTTCTAGGCAAAGATACTTCTCAGAGAGAAAATAGGCAGACTGGGACATTTCTTTTTAACGTGTTTTGGGTTTAGTTGTGAGTAAGTGTAATTTTAGAATCTTACTTTCATGATTTGTGGTACTTTCTATTTCTTTTGCGTTATAAATATATTCATCATTCCAGCGACAGTAGCTTTTAACATCAGCTTGATGCTTCATTAAGTTGCAAATTCAGTCCCAGCCCTTGCTTCTCTAAAATGCCCATGTATGGTAAAATGCTGATATAGACATGAGCTTTGTGGCGCCCACTCCAAAGAAATGCCTGTTTTCTAGGGCAACAATCTGGTTTTAAATATTTATGGCCACCTTATTTATACTTTGATTTTAACTTCCAAAACATGTATACATCATGAACATGTAGTTTACATGAATGCCAGGTTGTAACTTCACTGTTTGTTAGGTTGGCTGGTATCAGCTGAGGTTCTTATGTTTACTCTCTGCAGATAAGGGCGGACCAATGCAGTCATCTTTTAATCACTACTATAAACAGTGTACATACAGTGTTTTCAAAAGCAGAAGAGCAAACCACAGAGGTCTCTGCTTAATAATTGCACACTATTGTCGGGGGAGCATATAGCAGTGGTTAATAAGCAAATAAAAGACAAAACCTTTTCAGAATTATACATTACTTGAGGATTTCTGTAGGGATAAAGTGATGAAAGTGGTAAGATGTAAAAGAGGTGTTTTTCTGGTCAGGCTGACCCAAGGAGATATCTCTGGTCAATAACATGATTCAAGAAGGGACTGGCAAGCCGGGCGATGGTGGCGCACGCCTTTAATCCCAGCACTCGGGAGGCAGAGGCAGGCGGATCTCTGTGAGTTCGAGACCAGCCTGGTCTACAGAGCTAGTTCCAGGACAGGCTCCCAAAGCCACAGAGAAACCCTGTCTCAAAAAACTAAAAAAAAAAAAAAAAGAAGGGACTGGCCACAAGAGGAAAATGGACAAGAGCTTTCCAACCAGAAAGATGGATGTGTTCAAAAAATAGACAGAACTGAAAACTTAGTTTGAGAAAAGGATGAGAGATGGGAACCTTTATCATATGAAGGCCTTATTATAAGAGTGTAGGAGTCAGAGTGGTACAAACAGAAATTATAACAACTGGGTGCTCACTGTTCCTTTCTGTTAAATCTCATGTGTGTTTTAATTGGTTGTCTTTTGGGATTTTTTTGTTTGTTTGTTTGATTTTGCTTTCATTTTAATGTGATGAAATAATCACTTTTCTGATTCAAATAATTATTATGAAGATGATTTAAATTTTAGCCTGTCATTTTTAGTCTTTGAGTAGACAGTTAGTGTTGAAAGAGGAGCTGCTTGTTCATCCCAGCCACCAGAACCGAAATAATCACACAGAAACTGTATTAATTAAAACACTGCTTGGCCCATTAGTTAAAGCTTCTTATTGGCTAACTCTTACATCTTAATTTAACTCATTTCTTTTAATTTGTATATCACCACAAGGTTGTGGCCTACCAGTAAAGTTTCAGCACGTTCATCTCCCACAGTGGCAGCTCCATGGCATCTCTCTCTGACTCCGCCTTCTTCCTACCAGCATTCTGTTTAGTTTTCCCCACCTACCCAAGTTCTGCCCTATCAATAGGCCAAGAAAGTTCCTTTATTCATTAATGGTAATCACAGCACACAGAAGAGACTCCCACATCAAGATAGTAGACTTGTTTGCCAAAAGAAAAAAAAAAAAAAACAAAGATTTGATTGTAGCCCATTTAATTTCAACCTTGGTGTGAACACTGGATTCAATTTTTTTTTATCAAACATAGGAATTCTAACACAAATGTATCAGTTTTTCCCTCTCCTGCTAACCCTGACGCTCTCTAATGGGCTACAAGTTGGGTCAGATGAAGTCCTAGCACAGTGCTGCCCACCCTCCAAACATCCCAGAGCCACAGAACTACTGCATGTGTTCCCTCTTGTCCACCACTGTCCTCCACTCTGTGCCCTCCTTCTCTGACTGTTGCAATGCACTGACGGGCAAATATAAAACGCCATTGTATCCGATATAATGACTGCCTCCCAAAACAAGTTAGTGCCCTAAACTACACTCAGACTACTGAATAAGGCAGATGACAAAATATCAGACTGCAGAGTTATTTCTTATTAAAATATCCTCTGCATGGCTGTGTGCATTTTGAGGCACATGATGTTTCAGTGGGAATCCGGTTCATCAAAGCTTTTCTAAATGTTCATTTCAGCAGTGATCCTGGCCTCTTCTGTCTATCAACTGACTAAAGGCCAAGCACTTTAATGGCAATATCTTCAGAGAAAATAAACCTAACCACTTATTTGAGTCGATGGGATAATAATTTCATTACTTATTGAAAAATAAGATGACATCAGTAGATTTAAAAATACAGACACATAGTATCTAAAAATTGGAGACCTGACCCACTAATTATTTTTACTGCCACTTGTCCCTTATTGGGGTCATGGTTCCAGACAAAACAGCTGTTGTCAACATTACTAAAATTCCAGCGTCAATTTGTGACCACAGGATACGTAGGCGTGCGCATGAGGCAGCTGGGTGTCAGGTTGAGGTTTCAAACACCAAGGCGCAGATCTGCTTTCTCACTCCCCCTTTTCTCTCGATGAGCAGCAGTCATGGGACATTATTAGCCCCTTTCTCCCCTAAGTCTTTTGTGGTCATGGCTAAACAATGGTGGAAGAGGTGTCATCTTCATCTTCCACTGACTGCATCTCCATCTTTCTCAGATTGACTATTTAGACAAATCTATGTTCTTTCTATCAACAGTGAAGCCGATGTTTGAAATTCTATGGGGACTAAACTGGTAACTAGTTGGCCCAGTACATGAATTTTTCATGATTCCTTTGTGTTGGATAAAGATTGAGGTGTAAGGAAGCAAAGCGCAATCAGATTTATTAGAACCTTTTATGTTCAGAAAGGGGGACTTGTTTCTGAAATAATTTTATAGTTCACACTTATCTCAATAACCCCCAAAAGATGCTGATTGGATATTTAGCTTGATAGCTATAGAACTTCATGGGGTCAGCAGAAAAAGACCATCTCTGTTTTAGCAAGACTCCAGGCCCAGCAAACCGAGACTCAGCTCCACCTATGACATTAGTTTTGTCTGCCGAACTACAGTTCAGTTTAGCGGGGGGAAAGATCAATGGGCATTCTCTGAGTGGAGAGGCAACGAGGTTCCAGGGTTGTCTTGGGGAGTCCGCAACACGGAAGGAAATCTGAAGAAAATAAGATGGAAGCAACTTCTGACGTGTCTATTAACTTTGTTAAATGGGATGCAGAGATGAGCAAATATGGCCAACAGTTAATATTTGATTATAATATTAGATCGTAGCTTCATGAGACATTTTAATATAATATTTATTAGTTCTCTGAGAATGTATGCATTTTGATCATATTTCAACTCCCAACTCCTGCCCCTAACTCCTTCCTGTCCCCAACCACCTCCCAAATAAGTGTGTCCTTCTTCTTTTAATAATCCAAGGACAATTTGTCCTATCCATATACTTCTGGGTGTTGGGCCAGCCACATGAACCTACCAAAAGCTATGTGCTTAAAAGAAACTGACTCTCTCTCTCTGTCTCTCTCTCTCTCTCTCTCTCTCTCTTGTGCCCATCAACTGTCTACTGCTACTAAGTTAGGGGTGGGGATCTGGGAGCTCCCCCACCTCCCAAATTCATGACTTTATTATATTATTTTCTGTACCATTTCATGTGTTTGCAGTATTTCAAATCCATCTTTATAACCAGGAAGCCCATCCTACAGAATTAGTAAAGGTCACTGTCACTAACCGTGTCTTTACCCCCAAGATCATCAGTGTTCTCTCTTCTAGAATCCTCTGTATGATGGCACTAAATATTTTTAAACTAAAACCATCAGGTACTCCCCCCCCCACCGCAACAACCCCGAACAGTTTATGTAACAAAGGGGCTCTGTCGTGCAGATTTGTCATTAGTTCAGCATGAAAATGAGGGCAAAAGCAGTATCAAGCATTTGAACTGGAAGCAAGGAATTAATCTTCTTATAAAATAAAGCTTGCAATCTCTCCGTTGTCTACAGTAATCCACAGTGTGGCCACCTATTTGAATTTCCCACCTGCTCCTAGCCGCTATGCTACTTGGCTGTGTAAGAGCCACCAAGAGCGGCCTGGTTATCCTGAGTCTCAGCAGTGTACCTGAAAATTTTCATTTTCTCTGCACAGGAAGCCTTGTCATTCTCTCGGTGCTTTTAAAGGGGGCGAATGTTATCACTTAATTACAGTAAATGGTGGTGCGGAGGGCTGATAGGCGGGGGCTGCCTGTGTGGCCTCTGGGAGCCGACTTTCTTCCTGACTTGGGTGGTATATGGAGAGATTTCCAGAGGCCAGACAAGGAGGTAAGGCACAGCTGTCCCCATGGTGTAGCTTTGGTTGGTGGTGATCTTTTGGGGACACCGCTGGATACAAACAATTATTTTCACACATGCCCATGCTTGCTGGCTTTCATGTCCCCTGGTTTTATCACCTTGCACTGGATCATTGATGCTGCTTCTGTGGTGGCAAGGACTTGAAGGATTCCTGCTGCTCCTCATATTGCAGGGAGCTGACAAATACTATTTTTCTTTCGGGGGAACATAGCGCAGAGAGATGAGTATGGAAGGTTTAGTGGGTGAGTAAGCAGAGTGGCAGTACTGGGGAGGAATCATTTATATTATCTAACCTTCATGCCATGGGTATCCGCCAAAAAGCACTGTCTGTCAATAATGCAATGAGGTTTTGATGAATTAGCTTGATCTCTAAGGAAACATGCACTTTACAAAATGACGCTTCCCTGACTTGGAGTGTAAAGGGTTAAACATGTTTGCAATTCCTAGCCTAATTTCGAAAATCTGTTTTCCCGAAATGGATTAATTATGCCCATTGAAAAGCAGTCACTGTCTCAGCCTCAGCCTCCCGCTCCTGCTCCAGACTGACAAGTGAAACCGGGGCCTGTGCAATTTTGGAAAACAATCGGGTCACATATTGAGCAGTTTGCTTATTCATACAGCTATGAACTGTCCATGCTTGAGTTCCCTCAATTACACAGCTCAGTATGCAGGCCAGAAACAGACAAGCCCAGCGCGAGTGAGTGCTTTCCTAGAATACACAGAGGGACACGTTTGAAAAATGTCCAAAGTGGCAGACGAGAAAAATTCTCCTTCAAGATCAAGAGGCTGCCTCTTCTGCAAATCCCTCACCTGTTAACCACACAGCTCCTAAATCTCAGAACCGGGGCACTGGTAATATCTCAGGCCAAGACCCTTAAGAGCTACAGATCTTTACAGGAATGGTGTGAGTATATGCCACCATAGGGCAGAGCAGCCAAGACGGAAGAATAAGAGGGGTCACAGTACTCAACGCCACAGTGCAGAGACTGTATGTAGGTCATGGTACTGAATGCCGTGGATCACAGTACTGAAGACAGTGGATCACAGTAAGGAGCATCATGGGTCACAGTGGAGAAGGCTGTAGGTCACAGTACTGAATGTCATGGGTCACAGTACTACCCAGAAGTTCCAGAAATTCGCCTAGAAGGAGCATGTGACTGCGGCAAACTTTTTTATATAGGGAAAATCTCCCCAAAATATTGAAACCAAAGTGCCCTGACACGTCACTCGACGCCTTCCGTGTCCCTCAGTGCTGGTGTACCAGTGCCTCCTCTAGGATAGACAACAGAGGCTCTGCTGTGTTCTTATTAGAAGGATATTTCTTTGTCTCTGCGTGACAAGTTCACAACTAATGTTCTCTGCGGTTTCATGCTCACGGGAGTTTGCTATCATCAACAATCTCCCCAGGCAATTGTGCTCATTTGGTTACGGAGTTTCTTCCGCCGCCTTTGCAAAGTGTTATTTCTCCTTTTCTCTTCCCGTGGTGTAAATGGGGAGACTTCCGACCCTCGTTGGTGTTACTGAGCCTCAGATGCTCTGACTGCTGTGACCGAGGTCACAGTCTTACTATCTTTTTCTTCACAGCTGCCCTGTCTTCCTCCCTTGTCTTGATATTCTAAGTCCTCAGGGATTTCATTGTCTCCGTGTTGTTTTCTTTCTCCTCACTCTCTGGGCCTATTCTGGCGCCTTTCCCTCCATCTCTTCTTCTCACTGAGGTCTTTGAAATGCTATTGCAGATTTCAAAGCTGTCCCTGTGTGGCCTTCATTGATCCTATATCATATTGAAGGGTTCTGTCATCTTTCACAACAGAATGGCCCCATCTGGATATTTTTAACTGGTTTTAAAAGATGGCTGAGATTTCGTTTCCCTGTCAGTTTAAGAGAAAGAGTTAAAAGATTACAGCTGTGGCCTCAGACAGGGCCTGGATTAAAACCAGATTCTTCTCCATTGACTGAACCTGAGTAAATTATTTAGTCCTAGATATAAAAGAAGGAGAGTACCCTTCTTGTATTGTTGAAATAGTTAATGCGATAATAAATACACCTATGCTGTGATTTTAATGTGTTCTTTCCACAACCCCCATTCCTGCTATTGAAAGGTCAGGTGACTTGGAGAGATGATTAAGCCAAAGCTTCTCCATAGCTTTGCTTTCAAATTCTGAGTCTAATATACATCTGTTAGCCTTTGACCTCATTAACAGGATTAAGGCAGTTCATAAAGGAAGCCTCCCCAGCGTGTGGCTAGCTCGCTATCTTGGCCTTCTGCCTTCTGCCAAGTGAGGATACAAGAAGGTCCTCGTGAGATCAGAGGCCAGAACTTTAATGTTAGGCTCCCCAGTCTCAGGAATTATGGGAAATTCAATCTATTGCTTATCAACTATCCTGTCTGGGGTATTCTGCTATAGCAGCACAAACAGAGGAAATGGGCTGTCACAGCTACCATCCTCACGAGTAATTGCTATGACTTACTAATATTGTTATTACAGCCACCCCCACTTTATCATCCCCCGCCTTGTCACTATTTATGTCTGCCTTGGGATTTACCCCTGGATCTACCGTATCCGGGACAAAGGGGCTGATGCTTGCTTTTCAGCATCCAACATTCAACATCAGGACCATCTGCTTATAGCTTTTTCTTTTTGCTTTGCTTTTCTTTTCATACCATCCTCTGTTCAAATCGTTGTAAAGAAACTTGGTCCAACACTGTTGGTATAGATACATGTTTGGATACCTTGTTAAATCCGACTGTCAATGAGAACAAAAGCATGTACAAAGGCCTACTTATGGAAAACACCTCAGATCTCCTGGCTGTCAAAGTCCTCCCGGTTGTCTTTCTCCCCATGTGGCTCTTCTTTCAGAACCCTGAGCTTCTGGTTGTACTCTCGTCTGAGTTTCCACCGCTCAGAGTTGAAGGTAACTAAGATTTGGCTCCAAAGAAGCCACTCCTTTCCATGGAGCCCAGGAATAGAAAGTGAGACGCTCTACCTGAGGGTGGTGTGATTTCCTGATTTTAGAGTTTTTGTGCCTTTTATTGAACCACTTCCCTCTCTTGGTACTCTTTTCTCCTGTTTTTCTCCCAAGTTAATGTTTCCTTTCTCTCCCCACCTCACCTGGTCTGGATAACTACATAAAGAACAATTCATAGGAGTGTATTAGAATGAAATGCATTTCACACTTGATTCTGTCACAATTAGTCAATAATTGTGTAGTTTGGATGAAAAAAGTACTTGGTTTTGCCATCTGCCCAGTGGGGAACATAAAAGTACCCACTTCGTTTAAGCTCTCGTGAGCTCAGATTAGATTCTTGTCTTTGCAATCGAGGAAAAATGGGGGTCCAGATACTTATAGATTTACCATGAACTATGAAATATGAAACTTTAGAATTGCATCATCCAAGAATATTTGCATCTGAGGTGGTAGTAGAACTTAATAACAACTAAAGAAGAATCATTTGTGGAGCTGTAGGCATAAACCAAGGAGTAGGTAGAATGTATGGATAAAACGTCTCACCTCCCAGCAGCCCTCAAATATGGCTTAATATGAAGTACCTGGCCACATTTCTAGGATGTCCCACTAGAATCTCAACTAGAAACACTCAGTGAGTCTTCTAGCTTCAGAAATCCTGTCTTGATATTTGAGTGTATGGAATGTATTTGTTGGTGTTTTTTTTTTTGTTTTTGTTTGTTTATTTCTGGGTTTGTCATTGTTGTTGTTGCTGTTGCATACATGCCAGCGCATGTATGTGTGTGCATGTATGTGAACAAATGTAGTATGTGTATGTGTGTGTACGTATACATGCTTGCACTCACATTCACAGACATTCATAAGGGTAGAAGAGAAAAAGCCAGTGTCACCATCTCCTTTCTCACTACAATTTACAGTAGATGCAGGCCAATAAAGTGGTCCATTGTGAAGTTACATCCATTTAATTTACAGAATGAAATCTCAACAAATGCTGGAAAAACCAATTGATAATAAATATTAAGATAAATGAAAGGATCTATGTTTCATTTTTACATTTATTTAATTTTATGTGTATTTTGAGTGCCTACATGTATGTATTGTATGCTTGGTGCCTACAGAGGTCATAAGACATCTTTGGATTCCCTAAACTTGGACTTATAGGTGGTTTTGAAAACCATCATGTGGGTGCTGGGCACCAACCCTAGGTCCTTTGGAAGAGCAGCAAGTGCTCTTAACCCCTGAGCCATCTATTTCATGCCCAAGGATGGATCTGAGTTTCCTAAAAACAAAACAATCTTGAATTGTTTCTCTCTGAAGAACCTTATTGATTTTTCCCCTCAGAGTTATAGTCCAATCTCAAATGTTGTAATTCTAGTGATATTCCCACCCATGAGCTCTTTCCTACTTAAGCAGTGCTCCCCACAGCTTTGCCTCCAATTGACTTGACAAGTTCCCAGATTAATCTGAATCTGGGGCCTGCCCTCTGTGAATCTAGAAGCAGCGAGCTCTTTGCTCTTTCCTTGACCATCTGTAAGTGAAGCCAAATGAACAAGGAGGAACTGGGCTTTTCTCATAAACATTTTCTTGTAAAAGCAACGATTGATTGAATTCAGACAGTATCTGGTACCAGGAATTGGGGGGTGAGGCATACGTTGGGACACTTCCCTATTCCACGACTGGTGTTATAATGCTGAATCTCGATAGTGATTGAAATCCTGGCCTCAAGAAGTTTTCATCCGAGCAGACTGTGTATCAGTATATGACCCACTATACTTAGTGTAAATGTGTTGTATTAAGTCCTGTACAATGTGTCACATGTAGGGACATATATGAGAAAAAGAAACATTGTAACATTAGCATTTCCAATCATTGTCACTATGCGTATGTCTGAGATCTTAGACTTCCTAATGAAAATCTTAATTATCAAGGAAAAAATAATTACTTCTCTGCCTTTCCCGCTAGCCATTTGAACAGTGGAAATGATCCTTGGACTATGAACCCAAATAACTGACCAATAATTAGCTTTCTACTTGTTCTTAAAGCAAAATTAATTTTACTATAATTTGAAGAGTATTCTTAGCAAAAATTTCCTCACAGACATTTCTGATATTTCAAAGGTCATTATTGAAATTATTTAGAAATCCGTAAGACCAGAGATAGTTGTTTATTGCTCACAATTCCTATTTATGAGTCCTGGGAGGACCTCCTTATACTAATAAGACATTGAAGGGCTATGGTACAATGAGATAAGTGATATTGAGATAGCTTGAAGATGCTCAATCGGCATAGTTATGAGTCAGGGAAGAATGGTTTTTGTTTGCTTGCTTTTCGTTTTTCTTTCTTTCTTTTTTTTTAACAGAGTTGGAATCAACAAGCAAAGATCAGTGAATGAGCAGAAGTTGAGGAGCCACTAAGATCTTGACGCAGTGTTTAATATGGGCTAAATCTACATCAAACACTCAGACATGCAGGCAGAGTTCATGATAAAAACAGCGAGGAAGGCACACTTATTCCTTCGAGTTTTGCATATTAGATGGACTTGCTGAAAAGTGACAATACAGCTAAGCCACTGAGAAAGCCTCAATTTTAACAGTAGAGTCACCAGACCTTTCAAGAATGTGCAGCCCCAAGTGAAATCTATTAAAAGATGGTAGCCAGTTCTTCCTGTCACGCCATGATGGTGTGATAGGATGTCTGAGGTAACTGGTGAGAGATGTCATGGTATTTCTGCTCTTCATATCCAGCAAGGATTTAGCCAGATTCCTTAAATGCTACTAAGACCATTGCTGAAAATACAAAGTTCCAAATTGGACAGAGCTTTAATCCCGTGTATCAACCAGACACGGTTCTTTGCGACCTCAACATTTCTACTCATGCTAAGTTTATAGACCTCTCAAATGAGTGCACATCAGTACAGTTGCGTTCCAGGCAGGTGTGTCTCCCTGGAGTTCATGAGCCATTAAAAGCTGCTGTATAATTGTGTGCTACTCACATTAATCTAATGCTTTGTATCTTCTGGGGCATCCAAGTAAAGAATCAGAGCTCCACACACAAAAAACAGCAATAACAAAAACCCATAGCCCTGATTCACCTGCACTCATGTTGCCAGCCTCTGTTGCGGGCGAGATACTCTGATATTCTTTCTATACAAAGCTGTATTCTGTTTAGCTAGAACGTGTAAGTGGATTAACCAATGGTGGTATGCACTCTGTGCCTGTCCCCTCCTCTTCACTGAGGGTGACTTGTCTCAGTGTCTTCTCAACTGGTTCTGAAACACAAGTCTCTAAGAGAAAATGACCTCTCAGATGCCCTAGAGCTCGTGCTGCCTGGAGACTTGTCGCCATCCATTTTTAACTTCTTTCTTAGAATTGATTGATGCTCGATAGGACTGCAGGCACTTGCTAAACTTGAAACAATTGATTCCTTGAGTCTTCCCCAGCTATTCTGCAACCTAGAAGAGAAGCTAGGAAAAATAGCACATTTTTTGACGATGTGGCTATAGGAATGCCTCAGTTCTAAGACCTCAAAGTCTATATTGTTTTTCTAACCATATATTAAGCTACTCTTGGCACACAGATTCTTGGAGTTTATCCATGGCTATCATCCTCTGCTTTATTTGAAGTTTTTTTTCTGCATGTTTCAAATAATCAAGTGAGTCTTTTCTCCACTAGCTGAAGTCAGTGTCCATGGACTCTTCCCTATCTATGCCAGCGTTTGCGTTCAGATGTAGTGTGGTTCCGCAGCTGTCTGGGAGGGCTTATTTAAAGTACTGCTGCCCTAGCGGATTGTCAGCGATAAATCTCTATTACATTAATCCATGAATTTATGGTACCCAGAGTACTCCACTGACTAAGAAGTTAGAAGGAAAGTCACCATAAATGCCCATCATCTGATTAAGAAGTAGAGCTTAACACTTTAGATCAAACCCACGCGGAGCACTATTTTGCAGACAGGACATTTCATAACAAGAAGATGTGAAAATATGGAAATATGGATGTCACTTTTGTAGATGTGTTGATCTTCTGGGTATCTGAATAGCTGTTTTCACTTTTCTATTGGCTTGTGGCTCTTTACAGTGGGCTGTATTCTTGCTACTGTGTTAGAGGAAACAGCCACACTGAACCACCTGTATTTTCCCACTCTACTCCCAAAGGTGAGTTTCACAAGATCAGGATTCTACATTCAGAACAAGCTCTGTGTCCATGGACTACGGCTGTATTCAGTGGGTGGATAACCATCTACATAGAAGCATACCCAATTCTCTCCCAAACTTTCCTGTCAACACCTTTGCTACTCTGTTGGCACCACCCTGTTTGCTTTGCTGCTATTTTCCCTGTCTTCGGAGTTACTTTGAAGCCCCTCCCCTCACACACATACATTCCTTGCATTGTTCAGCCACGTTTTCTCCCAACATGCAAGAGGACACATTCTTACTGCAACCGTATTCTGAAATGTTCTGGCATACTGAAAGAATGCATGCAGGTGGATGAGAGAGGCAAGAAACGAATAATTCTCAAAGAACTAATGATTGAAAAATAATAAACAAATGGGACTTTCCTTTAAGCAGTAGGGTTATAGCTAAGAGCAAAGCACTTCTTTCC
The DNA here is from genome assembly GCA_025134845.1 of Neodon shergylaensis. NCBI lineage: Eukaryota > Metazoa > Chordata > Mammalia > Rodentia > Cricetidae > Neodon > Neodon shergylaensis. Next base: position 2,612,170 of record JABTXL010021554.1, on the reverse strand, counting down.
TTCCATCTAGCCACACGGCGTTGGTGGATGAGGCGTGCTAACTACACTCTTTGTGGTATGAGGAGGCGAACCAAGAAGAGTCATCATCTTGCATTCTCTAGGGCAACACCTAATTAAAAAAAAAACTATGATGACAATGACTACAAGTGTGATTTTAGCTAGAGATCAGGTCTCTGTATTCACTATAGCTATTGAAGTTTTAGGGCAGTAAGACAAGAGAAATAAAGGCTATGAATAATAAAGGAAGAAGTCATAAAATTCTATGTGTGCATGATGTCATCTATATAGAAAAAAAAAAGGCCCCCAGAGTTTCAGAAACTCTTGAAACTGTTACACATTTCATCAAAGAAGTAGGATATAAAGTCAGCATTCAAAACCAGTCACTTGTTTACCAAGAACAAACACGTCGAGAAAGAAGTCGGAAAAACCGACACAATCACAATAGCCTCAAAGAAAACAAAATACCGAGGAATAAATTTAGTCAAGGAAGTAAAATCCCTCTACAGTTCATGTTTTGAAATGCTGAAGAAATAAATTTAAAAGGACCATAGAAGGAGGAAAGAGCCGTGTTCTAGTTTCAGTTGCATCTCCATGGCAACTGAAATTGCACCTTCACCCATAGCCTCCTGGCCTCTCTTCAGGCGCTCTGACCCTGCCGCATGGTGCCAAGTCTCAGCTGCTCTTCCTTAGCCCTCGGATTCTGCTGCTTTCACAAGAGCAAACCCCGGACCACGTGGCTCCTTCATATAGCCAAGTTAGGCAGCCAGCTAGGAAACGCAGCATCAGCCTCCTGTGGACCACAGCTTGCATGCTGACCCTGAGGAAGGAAACAGGCCATCTCCCCAGAAGGTGGTGCCTTGCTGATGCTGGTCTCTTATTAGTCACACTTGATTTCTAAGCTCCAGATGCAGCATTGGTTATCCCGGTGAAGCGAGGGTTTCACTTCCACAGACACCCCCACCGCGCAGGAAATAATATAATTCCTTTGTTTGAAAACCTATATTACACCTCAGAGATCAGTTAAAATCAACTGCTGGAACAGGGCTCCTTTTTAAACTGCGGTCCTCTCTCTACACACAGATGTGAGATGGAAAACCAGTTGGTCAAAAAGCAGCAAATCAGTGTTTTTCAGGGCCGAATTCAGCTCCCACAGCCCCAGTGTCTGCATTCATTTTATGTCTTCTTTGCATTGACAATTGCAGATTGCTCAGTTCACGCCATCCTACTTGCCCTTGCCCGTGAGATTGAATATGTCAGCGTCGGTGCAGAGGGGTGTGTAAATCCAGTCCTTCCCCAGTCTCAAAGGCTGGCCCGGGCTGCTGTGAGCAGATCCTGCTTATTAGCAGAGATGGACACTGGCACACGACTTAGATTATCTTCCTACAGTAATCCCGTTAGTTTCTGGTCCATCTCTTCGAATCTTTTTCTCTCTGTACTGTCAATTACATTTATAAGAATATCAGTATTTTCAAAAGAACTCCCCCAGCATGGTCTGGTATTCCTCTGCCCCCCCCCAGTGAGTGCCCCATCCTTTCAGTTTAAAACCTGTGACTCTACACTTTTGAGGTTCGAATCCTGTATAAGTGTGACCTGACTGGTGCTTTCAGACGCGAGCTGCTTCAGCAGAGTTGTCTTGCCAGTGTTACCCAAACCCAGGAGAAGGATTTGCACCTCCTGGACTGGTACACTTTTCAATTGTGCAAGATAGAGAGCAAGCCCAGCCTCAAGTCAAGTCCCTCTTCATCTGCTTCCCTCTCCTCCCCCTCCTCCTCCCTTCCCCATTATCAGGAGTAACTTTCACAGATTCTTAATTCAACATATTTAAGTTGCTTCTAAAATTTGCAAAGCCAGACTTTACTGCCCGTGCGCTCTCGTTATCTTCCTTTTTTTTTGTTTAACTTTTTAAAATTGATTTTATTGAGGTACCCTTTTTTCTCTGTTCCTCTCCCTCAACGTTATCTTCTAAACCCCCACAATAAGAGCCTATTAAGCTCTGGTCACCACTCACTGACTTTTCTAACCTAATGTTTCAAATGTCATCACAATACAAAGACAGAAAGAAAAGAAGAACAAAAAACATAGTTAGGCCAATCACACCAACATCTCACTTTCCTGATGGAAATTTCTGTTCTGATTTGATACCTGTTGCTGTGATAAACACCACAACCAAAAGCAACTTGTGGGGTCATGTATTTTTCTTATAGGTTATAGTCCATCATCAAAAGAAGCCAACACAGGGTCCAAGAGGCAAGAACTGAAACAGACAATGGAGAAAAACTACTTACTGATTTGCTTCCCCTTGTCTTGCTCAGCTTTCTCTCATAGCACAGGTCTACCTGCCTAAGGATGGCACTGTTCACAATGGGCCAATTGCTCCTACATCAGTTAACAATTAAGAAAATCCCTATAGATGTGCCCACAGGTCAATCTGATAGAGTCAGTTCCTCAGTTGAATGTCTCTCTTCCCAGATGTGTCAGGCTGACAAGCAGCAATTAGCCATCACCATCTTCCATGCTCAGAGATCAACAGAAATAATATTATGAAAATGACTGTATTATCAAAAATAATCTACACACTGAATGAAATTCTATTAAAATTTCAGTGATATTCTACAGAGAAATCAAACTAGAAAAAATAATTCTGAAATTCACATGGAGCCACAAAAATATTCCAGATAGTCACAGTAATCTGAAGAAGAAAGAACAAAGCTAGAAGTATCATAATATCTGACTTCATGTTACACTACAGATTTGGTGTTTACCTTTCTACTCTAACAGTGTCCACAGTACCTTCCAGTACCATGAACACGAGTCAGGAGAGGCAAAGGCTCTAGGCAGGCACCCAATCAGCTTCCCCTCATTCAGTGATTTGTGTGAGTGTTGTCTTCAACAGTAGGGCTTTCCCATCGGCTTGTGGAGAACAGCTGATAGCCTTGACAAGCAGCCTGAGTTCTCCAATGGAGTCTCACTGGGAATACAAACCAACTGAAGGGAAGAACCCATGGCCAATGGTAGATAAACAACGTAAAGCAAATTCAGATATAATTTTGTAAACTGTTTTGTCTCATAGTGCTTTGTTTGAGAATTTTTTTTTTACCTTGCTTATCTTTTGCTTGTATCTTATGGTTTCTGATTGGGGGTTCTGTTTCTATGTATGTATATGTTTCTTCTGCTTTTCCTTTGTTTTGTTGGTGTTGTTGGTGTTGTCTATTTAGTTGGTTGGTTTTATTTTGTCCTGTTTTGTTTTTATTTTGTGCCCATTTGTTTTCTAAAGATAAAAAAAATAGAAAACAGATTTGGAACAGTGGTGAAGTGGGAGGGATCTGGGAGGAAATGAGGGAGGGAAACAGTGATCAGAATATACTGTATGAAAATAAAATTCATTTTAAAATTAAAAAAGAAAGAAAATCAACATGGTATTAGAAAAGAAAAAGAATAACCAGACATACAGAGTCATGAAATAGATAAAGATACCTAGTTTTTGACACATATGGCAAAAACATACATTGGGGGAATGACGGTCTCTTTTAACAAATGGTGTTGGAGACACTGGATATCCATATATAGAAAAATGAAACTGGAGACATCTCTGCCTCACTTGCAACCTGTACAAAAATCCAAATATATCTAATTCCAAATGGATCAAAGACATTACTGTAAGACTCAAATCTCTGAAACAGTTAACACATCGAGACACAGGCTCCTCAGGAAGTACTGCCAACAACAGCAATTCACAACATCTAAAAGCTTTTGTATCTCAAAGAAAACAGCAAAGAGTGAAGAGCAGCCTACAGAATGGGAGAGAAAGAACTCAACAAACTAAACAGCAAAAAAAAAAAAAACAAACAACCCAACTGAGCCAATAAAAGGGCTATTAAAATGAGCAGCTACCAAAAGATGAAGCACAAATTGATAATAAATATATGTTCAATATTCTTGGACATCAAAGAAATGAAAATTAAAACTACATTGAGATTCTACTTTATTCTAATTAGAATGGCTGCAACTAAGAAAATAATTGACAACAAATTTTAGATATGAAGAAAGGAACCCCCATATACTACTAGTTGGGATGTAAGTCAGTCCAGTCACTGTGGTAATTAGTACAAAAGGTCCCCAAAATACAGAAATATATCTACCTTATAACCCAGATATACCACTTATGGGAATATACCCAAAGGATGTTGAGTTAATAAGAAAGACTTTTGCATATCATGTTTATTAAAGCACTATTCATAACAGCCAGCAGTGAAATCTTCCTTGGTATCCACCAGTAGATAAAGAAGGAAAGAAAATGTTTATTCATGTGTGCACAATGAAGTTGTAGTCAATCATAAAGAATTAAATTAGGTTACTTAGTGGAAAGTAAATGCAAATTGGAATTATCATTTCAAACAAAAGTCAGAATCAGAAAGACAAATATCACATGATTTCTCTCGTTTATTGGGTCCTAGATTTTATATAGATGCTTAAAGACACCCTCCCACCCCCCCCCACCCCATACACACGCGATGAAAACAGAAGGTGCAGGGATAAGACCAGCAGGAAGAGAGAGAATGAGGTTGGGATACTGGATGATAAATATGACTGAATCTGAATACATGATACACTTGAAAGAAGCTGTTCTCATGAAACATGGCACTATGTACAATGAATACACATCAGTTGCAACAGAAAAAAAATAGGTCAAAGATGACTTCAATTTTAGCCTAACCAGATAACGGTGATTTGAGTCTGAGCCAATTAACAACTCTAACTTTCTCTTTCTTTATCTTTGAATCATAAACAGTGATGGCACATTTATTGTGATGGCATTGCAAGAACTTAATGAGTTAAATCATAATAAATGGCACACAATTAGCACCATATAAATTTGGAATGTTATTATTTGATTGATCCTTAGACTCTATTCAAGAGGCAATATTTTTAATTGTTCTACTCTACTTGGAAGCCATCATAATCAATTCTCATACTAGGAAGAAGGCATATGAAACTAAATTAATTCATCGTATCACAGTAATTGCCTATAAAGGTTCCTATCATGAACACACAGACTGAATTCTTGACACTTAGACTCCTTAGTGCTTTAACACATAGTCGATGCTGTTACTCATGGTGTCCAAAATTTCTCCTTGCCTCATATATGTTTTCAGAAAGATTAACATGTATGGAATAGCTTGTCTCCTGTGAAGAATAAGTTATTAACTCTATGTTTTGGGCTAGAAAGCCTACAGCTGTCCTCAATTCAATGGTTGACTTCCTCATTATTTTATCTAACAAACCTGAAATATTTTACACAAGGTTGTATGATGGAAAAGTACATGACGTCATGAGAATTCTTTGGCTCTATTTTTTTTTCAAGCAAGGTAACAGCATCATCTTTCTGATCACAGCCAGCTCAATTGCTTGCAGGTCCCATTATTGTCTCAAGTATTACAGCAACTTGCTCCCAGGAATCCATCACCTCACCCTCATGTTCTCTGTGTTTACTGACACAATACCAAGTTTTCATATTTAAATGATCTTCAAACACAAGCCATTTGTAGGAAACACCTGGCAAAAATGTTAGCCTGCATTAAGTATGCCCACACTCCTAAGATGTTAACCTGAATCAGAACACAATTAGCTATTGTTTCTTCAAATATTTTTCTTCACATTTCAAAACTTAAGTTCTCTTTTTAAAAATATTCTTTGCTCAGTGGGGCTCTTTAATTTGTTCAATCATCTAATTTATCTTAAGTAAAACACAGGGAATTTTGCCTCTGTAGTATATTCTCTCCTAGATTTTGAGGTCTAGATTAAGTATATGCATCTCCTGTCTGAGATAGCTCAGTCTAACTTGACCGCTAATAATGCTAAACTTGGTGTTTATTATGGTTCTCTCTCAAAAAATGTAATCCTTAAAAATCTTAGGGAATTCTTCTCTACCTCTTTTCCTGGTAGCTCTAGAGATGGCCGGGTGTCTTACTTATTATTTTCTATCCAGCTGAAGCTGGATATAATGCCAAGCAAATAGTCCCAAGACAATAACTGCAAGTATTAAAATGCCTTAGAAGTAATGTTTTACAGGTCCGTTCCTGGTCTAAAATACGTATCCCATTTTAGGATTCGTGTGTATCCCATTTCAAACAATTCTAAAGAGTAAATCAACAGAAAAAAATGTACTTCCCCACATTTTCTGTTAACAATATGTGGTACCGTGCATTTCTGCAAAACACTCGTTCCAGCCAGTGAAAAGCACGGAAATAAACTGAAGTTATGACGTCCTTCCTGGAATAGTGGGTGGAATTCCTTTTAGTAAAGAGTTTGATGATGCTTGAACATGTAAATGTTTCCTGTTGCCACTTACGACTGTACTTCCAGTTCATGTAAGACTTAACGTAGAAAAAATAACTTTAGAAATCTGATTATATGTTGATAACCATGAAATTCTTTATTCAATAGAATATTTGACAAAATAGACTCTGGTTGTATTATTTAAAGACACAGTGTTTCGGAAAATGTGTTTGTCTTTGTTTTCTCCTGCAGGGACCTCCTGGGCTACAAGGACTACAGCAGACTTTTGGCAGCTACTTCAATAAGGTACACCTTCTTTATACCCACAGCTTATGGTGCAGAGATTTTTATGTGGTTATATTTGTAGGGGGCAAAAGCATTTTTAATTCCTAACATCTCAGACCTTGAGACATATGCTCAAAACATTTTCCCATACTGAACATTATGTTTCCCAATTTAAATCTTTAAACGGTTCCTAGACATATTATAAACCAAGAGTTGGGTTTTAGAGAGTTTGAAGTCATAGTTCATAGTTTGATAATGAAGAGCTAGAAAAAAATTATTTGTTATCTGAAGCTCTGGGTCATACCACGACTGAACCTCTCCAGACAAAGGTCCCAGGCACACGTCCATAGACGAAGGGTGAGAGCCTCCCCGGGGATGGATAGGACTAGCTTGTAACTTCCTCTTTCACCACACCTGGAACAAAGACTACTGCCATGGAAGCATTGGAGTGCCTAGCTCCTGAGTGTACCCGAGCTGATGACTACACAGGTAGGAATGAAGTCATTGATGGGTTCATCGTTCAAGAACAACACATGGGGTCTAATCGCATCGGGAAACCAATACAGTGTCATTTTGTCTTTCATTGCCCAAAAGGACAGCAAGGGGTCCTTTCTGTAGCTACCAGCTCATCGCTCATACCTTGTACCACAGAAAAAGGTAGAGACAGACCTTGTGTTTTTGCTTTGTTTTCTGGCATTTGTTCCCTATACATTTCTGGAACCAATACTGCATCTTTATTCACACAGTCCAAGAATCTGTATTCCAAATCAAGTCTTTTTTTTCGGGATTTACTTATTTTTCTGAGTGTGTGTGTGTGTGTGTGTATAACACACATGTCTGGTGCCCACAGAGGCCAGAAGAAGGTGTCTCATGCCTTGTAAACAGAGCTTCAAATGGTTGTGAGCCATACCGCACAGGTGCTGGGAATTGAACTCTGGCCTTCTGCCAGAGGAGCTAGTGTTCTTGCTATCCATCAAGCTCCCAACCCAAGTCTTGAAGATATTTGGTGCTCAAAACTACCTTTTCATTGCTTTCCAAGGACAAATTGAGTAATTTAAAAATCTCAGTCTTTTGTTCGCCAAATTAAATATAATGTAAAGGCCTGGGAAATCCATAATTGACATATTTAAAATCAAACATGTAAGCACTCTGTTGCTCTTGATAATTTTAAGATCATGATCCTGTCTTAAATCTTAGATTTTCCTCCTGTCTTGAATCTTAGATTTTCCAGGAAGTGCTATGTTAGGATGGTTAAAGTGTTTCCTGACTATTAAATATCTTACCTAAATTGATACCAACTTTTTTTTAAACATGAGAAGCTGACAAGTTTTAAAAAAAACAGTGTAAGCCTGAAGGGTATCTAAACTGAATCAGCGTAAGGACATTTGTAATGACATCTAGTGTTATAAAATAGGACCTACAATAAAAGCTTCAAAACAATGAGAATAAGTTGGTCTGATGTCACAAGTCAGCTAGAAGAGTTGAGGTACTATAATCTGTCCCTCTCCCCATCAGTACAGATGTACCAAGTTGCTGCTCAGCTGCTTAAATTTTTGCTAACCCTTGCGAAACTTTTAAGGCTTGGATCTTTCCAGGTCTCCCAACACTAGTTCTAGATATACTTTTTCTTACTGATGAGTCAATTTGCTCTTAAATGAAAATAAATGGAACCTTTGTACTTTAGAGTCTGAAGTTGAAAACGTTAATTTTCAGACTTTAAAGTTATACTTGCCTTAATGGGAACTGAGCTTAGTAGCTGTGTGGGGAGCTTTGAGAGTTGCACACCAATACCTGGAGCTCAGCTGTTGTCTCTCCTAAAAGAACCTCAGTTACTATCTAGCACGTTAGTTCATGTGTGCTCTGAATGTGACTTTGGGGCTGCAAGATGATAGCACAGGGAGAGAAACCAATGCTTCTTTTTCCCTGAAATAATGCAACAGAACCCTTTTGAATCAGAAGTGTTTATGTCTATTGTGATTTTTTGGGAGGTAGCTTATTAAACAGTTTATTCTGTTTCCTCAGAAGAGTAGATGGGGCTCCTACGCTGAGGTCCCACAAGGATCGATAGGGAGCCCCACCCCTCTGACCCACACGGAATGCTATTTTTGTATTGTCACCGTGTCTTCTTCACACAGCAAAGGGCCAAGTGTGCTGCGAGGAACCAGATGCATTTTTCACTCGGCACTGCCCCTGACACCCCCATCTGGTCTGGGATAGTAAGGTTGTTGCATTTTGCAGTTTGTTGCACGCCTGATGGTCTAGCTATAACAAATGAGCAGAGTGGAGGAGGAGCTGAGATTAAATAATGGACCATGTATTGAGACATATAAAGTGACACTCCAAGGTTAAAACAATCTTCCCTTTTAAATTGGCATTGATTTATGTGACGCCTGCATCGAGTCCTGAACCTCAGCTCTCCCTCTGGCAGGAGCTATGGCTCGTGCACAGCCCAGATTCTGCTGAGGCAGCTGCTCAGGGGAGGACGGGCAGCAAGCACACTCCTCAAACATGTCCCCTCCCTGCTCCAGACTAAAAGACTGATGGCTTGTTCCTCATCCCGGCAGTCTGCGCTTGCATTTCCCTGTTGCATTCAAAGGAGAACCACGGGCATAAGAAACCTCTCCCTTCACAGCACAAATCAAAAATAGAAGGGAAAAAAAAGGAGAAGAGAGGGGAAAATGAGAGCGATTCACTGGAGGGTGAAGTCGGTAGGATTCCGTGTGTTCTCACTTGCAACGAAGGAAAAGAGAGTGAATTTCCCTCATATGGCAGAAATCATTTTCAGACAGTTGCTCTCATCCTGTTGGGTTGGTTGCGGGCAACATCAACTCCCAGCACACTTGTCCTCTGAAGGAAAGTCTGCTCACTACCCAGGCGCGCTGTACTTCATTGTCTTTATCTCTGGAAATTTTAGTCACCTTTAGATAGGTTCCATCACCTTTTAAAGTCATGAGCTCCGTAGACGGAAGTGGAGTGCTCTCTATGCAGACTGAGCACTGAGCGCCATAGACAGAAATGGAGTGCTCTCTTGTAGACTGAGCACTGAGCTCCGTAGACCAAAGTGCAGTGCTCTCTATGCAGACTGAGCACTGAGTACTAGTGTGGCATACATCTGACATGTTTTCAAAGATCGACATTGAAAATGCCCAGTAATATCATCTTGTGCCATCATGAGGCTCAGTTTGAGCTGTTGGAGATTGACGCAATACCTCCCAGCAACCAATCCCAGTGTTCCCTTCTCCAAACAGTTGATCCAAAACAAATGATAGCAAAATTATCTATTTCCCTTCCATGTATCAAAGTATAACTTCGCACTGATGCCCACAGACTAGAAAGGATGGAAAACTCTTGTCCAAAAACAGACTCCAAGGTCTTTCTTTCCAAACACAGAATTAAACCCAACAAGGATATATAAAACAAAGGCTTTCTTGGTGTCAACCCTTCTGGTCCCTAAAGAGTTTTTAAAAAACTAAACTTTAAATCCTAATTTCCTGAATTAGTTGCTTGTCTTGCTGCTGTGACAAAATGCCTGAGAGAAGCAATTAAGGAGAGGAAGGTTTGTTGGGGCTCGCAGGTAGATGACGGGGAGGTCACAGTAGTAACAGCTCGAGGCAGCAGGACACACTGTAGAAGCCCCCAAGAAGCAGCAAGAGATGGATGCCAGTTCTCAGTTCACTTTCTCCTTTCTATTTAGTCTAGAACCCCTGTCCTATGGGATGGTCTCATGCATATTCAGGGTGGGTCTTCCCACCTCAGTTTCTCTAGTCTAGATTACTCCTACACAGACATTCCCAGAGATCAGTTTCCATGGTGATTCTAAATCTCATCAAGATGACAGTCAAGATTAAATGCATGGTTTCCTCCACTTTCCCATGGAATAACTGGATTTCTTGACCTGGTTACAGAGTAAAACAAGTATACTGTGTTCTGATGGTCTTGATGATTTTCTAGACTAAAGCCATCAGAAAATCAAAATTTGGGAATACTATTAGAACAGTATGACTTGAGGCTACAGGAAAATTACTAGATCCGGACTACCTCAGCTATGGTATGGTACCCTGGAGTTTGCTGGCATACACCAGGATATACCTTCACCAGAGATACTCGATGCTCTTCTGCCCTGTGCTCCAAGCACCTGGAGCTTCAAAATCCAAAGGCCGTATATAAAGACAAAAGCACATTCCAGCATCCCTAAAAATATCCACTCAAAAGTACAGCTAGGGGGAACATGCTGATGTTTTAGGAACAGTGACTGACACCATGTCAAAGTGACTAGTGTTTTCAGGAACTATCTGAAGTTTGCTTCAGTGTACATTAGGGAGGCTAGACCAGATGGCCAACTGAATGTCAGGGACAAGAAAAAAAAAAACCTAGCCGGGCGATGGTGAAGCACGCCTTTAATCCCAGCACTCGGGAGGCAGAGGCTGGCAGATGTCTGTGAGTTTGAGACCAGCCTGGTCTACAGAGCTAGTTCCAGGACAGGCTCCAAAGCCACAGAGAAACCCTGTCTCGAAAAACCAAAAAGAAAAAGAAAAAAAAGAAAAAAAAACGATGAAGGCATGCATGGTAGCCTGTTCCTATAATCCCAGCACTAGGAAGGTCAAGACAGGAAAATCAGGAGTTCGGGGCCAGGCACGGCTCATGGTAAGTTTAAGGCCAGTCTATGCCACATGAGAGCTTGTCTCAGAAAACGGGGAAAGGGGATATAAGACAATACAAGATTTAACGGGCAAGCTTCTGTAGACAAGAGGGATAAGTACAGATCTCATTTCCTAATTACTTTTCAATCATAAAATAGAATTAATATTTTTTTTTAAAAAAAGCTATTCAGGAATACATTGTGAAGACAGTTATTGTCATTCTTTTACTTCTGGATTAATCAGTATTAAGGTTCTTGTCACCCCATCTTTTCTTCTCATATGTATGTGTGTATGTGTTCTCATTCCATATTTTAAGTTGTTGGGTATGAATCGCTTCTAGAATTAGAGACGTAAGTCTAAAGCAGAGAGAAGAAGAGACATGATAGGCTTATGACCTTCTGTTTGTCTAAACAATGCCCTAACCAACGGCCAAGTCTGAAGGAAGAGCAACCTTCTACAGTTAGATGGGGAGAGAAGGAAAGAAGCCTGAGACAAAGATCAGAAGAGGGACAGGGGCAGCTCAGGCTCCACTCACAGAGCACAGTAAGCACAGTACCACGGGAATTCTTCAAACCCCGAGAGCACAAGTTTCCTACAGTAGATGCTCTAAGAGCAGGGAAGCTAGAGTCAGAGAAAGTGTGTCTGAGGTTTATATTGTATCAATTATCTGGGCTGCTGGGAACATTAAGGCCATTTAGATCTTGGAAAAGTTGTTCAAGAATGGGAAGCAAGTGTTTTCTGTTGTGTCTGCAGAAGATAGAACAGGTGGACTGACCAAGGCAAGAAGAGACGTTTAAAGAATTTGGCCAACTTCAGCTACAGCTTACGTAAACTGTCCACTTTCATATAACAGCAACGATAACATGCCTTGAGAAGGCAGAGGCACTGCACACACGGGGCTTATTGGTGATCAACAGACAAATTCACTCTAAACCAGAGAAGAGGAAAATAGGTTTATTCATTAAACCATAATAAGAGCAGTCAGTATGCCTTGCAACAGAAGAACCAGTAGCTGCCAAGCAGTGATATGCAGGGACTCCACTTCGGAGAAGTCCTGATCCCAGCAGGGTGACTTACTATGCTTCCCAGCCTGCAATTCCTTCTGCAGGAATGGGGACATTCATAACCGGTCAGCGTTGGGGCCTGGGAGGTTAGCACGAACCACATGAGCATGTCATCTTCAGTTTTCTGTCTCTACTGTGCAGATTAGGGGAGTCCTGACTGGTCAATGTTTGGTTCTAGGCAAAGACCAGGGTCACCTGGCTGCAGTTCTGAGGGGTCCAGTTACAGGTTCTGCACAGCTTAAATTTTCGGTGGAGGATTTCTGGACCACACTTGTTGAAATTCACTAATGAGAGCCTGTCTGTCCTCTTTCAGTCTTTAATAATGGTCTCTGTCTCTCAACACCCAGAGAGTTCTGAGGCCTAAGTGTTTCTTAGCAATTTATATTTAACCTTTTCTGCATGCTGACAAGCACAATCATCCTCCCAGGGTGAGCAGAGTCGAATTAAGGCAATAAATATTTGCGATAGAAAAAGCAGGAGAGTCAGACAGCAACTGAGTTTGGCTGGTACGCATATGGAGAAGGGAGTCAGGCCCTTGGAGTTGCGATGTTTCCCCTGGAGAGATCACCAGGAAAGAACAAATGGGGTCTCCGACGCTGGAGATATTTATTTAGCTGGTATTTTAACAAGATTGAATATTCATTACATTAACAGGAATAAAGAATGAGAATGACAACAATGTCTGCCGAAGTGTTACACAGAATACATAAAACATACGTACTAACATTTGGCTAGCTGCTTTTAAAGACTGAATGCATAACAAACAGCTGGACTTTTTTGTTTATTTTTTTTTTCCCCAGGGAACTGGTGAACACGAAGCTGGTGGCCCAAAAGGAGAAAAGGTAATGCCAGGTTTTTTGTTTTTGTTGTTTCCAAAACCATTAAACTCTTTCACCTATAGGGGGCAGTAGTCCCTACGAGCAGGCCCCTTCCCTGACTGCTGACCAGCAGCTGGATGCTGCCCCTTAGAGGCGCTGCTGAGCAGGGCTGGGCTATAAGGGAGGAGATCTGTCAAGAGAAAACACCTTTAAGAATGGTCAGGAATCCTTGCAGGCAGCCAAAACCATCCGAAGGAAGATCCAAATGGCAAAATGCCTATGGCTCAAGCTCACTGGTTTTCTGTTCTTAAAACAGAGGCTGCCGAGGGATTATTTTGTTTTGTTTTCGTGAGGGTTCATCATGCCCAGTAGTAGTCCAGCCAAGCAATTATTTCAGAAACAGCTTTCAAGTTCAAACACCAGTGTGCTTCCATTGCGTTCTCATTGCTCGCACACGGAAGCCTGGTTTTATCATTTGTGAAGATGGCAGATTAACTTTCCGACGGAAAATATCACTCCACTCCCATCTGACTGTAAAGCCGTGATGACCTTGGACTGTGAGTGTGGACACAGTCAAAGAGGCATGGGCAGAGAAAAAAAAAGCCTTTAAATCTGCAGACAGGAATATGAAGGTTTGAAAAATATTCTGCGGGCAGATGGCCTGTGAAAACTGCCTTCATTCATTCGCCCTGTAAAAGTTCTCTTGATTGAGGGCACGATACTGTGACATGAGCCCGAGAAATAGGACTTCTGTGTCTTCTAAATCAGCACAATCTATTCAAAAGACGGCGAGTCTCTCTCCTGGAAGTATCGCTAAGAGATCCTCTCAGCAGGAACAGTGCATTCCTTATAGACTGGCCATTCAAAAGGAAAAAGCCTACAGAACACATAAATAAAACATGGACACTCTGAAAATGATTTGAAAATGATTCCATAGCAATCCAAGTCACTCCAGTGTCTTGAGTTTCGAACAACACTATTTCCTGTGAGTCAACAGCTTGTAGCGCCATCCCATCCTCGCAAAGGCATTCCATTGCAAGACATCACTATTGGACAGCCGTAGGCTGCAGGGTCAACAGGGCACAAAGCTTGTCACGTGGCACAGCTGTGTGGAGAAGGGGGTGCGACGCTCTTAAAGCATTTAAATGATGATTCATTTCTTGAAACCAAACAGCTGGCTTCTGCGTCGCCCTCCTCGTTGGCAAGCACATGTCACTTAGAAATTCTTAAGACCTCGCTGATGAGAAACTTGATTCTGGAAAACAGGTGTATTTCAAACTCCAGGGACAGTTTCTACCACTTGGAATCTCTTCTAATTGCTTCAGAATCTATAGGGGAGTCAGGAAAAGCTGGTGGCATATCTGTCCCGTCACCGTACCCAAATAAATGATCTAGAAGAGTCTACAGGGAACTTGTCACTGAGCCTCGTACGGGTGCACCAACAGAAGAGTTTTTTAAATTACCCGTCATGAAGGAGCGCCACTGCCAATAAACCGTGCATTGACTAAATGGGGAAACCCTAGTATAGCAACTGTGAGAAGAAGGAAGTCAACTCTACATGCACGTCCACTTCCTGTCTATTCTGGATCCATCTCTTGGCTTTTTAAAGTTGTGTTTTCCACAGTGAAAATGTAAACGCCTTAGTGTGGGTCTCTGCCTATGCTTGCAATGTGGCCAGGGGCTCTGAATTCTGATTGTACATAGACCCGCTGGGAGAGGATGAGAAAACAGATGCCTGCTCTGAGGCCTCACACACAGGGAATCCGAGACCAGTATTTCTGTTACTTAAACACGTGTGAGATGATTGTGACGTGCCCTCGGGGTTGGGAACCACTGAGGGGTGGGAGGAGCATCAGCTTTGGGATCAGACGTTGACTATTGGCGTTGGCTGCTGTGTTACCTTGGGAAGCCACCTCATTGCCCCAAGCATCCGTTTCCCCATCTGTATAGCGGGCATAATCATCTACAAGGAAGAACTGATGGGAGGATTAAGATCTAATGAGATGAACTCACCTGGAAGCAAATCGGGCTCTTAATAAACATCCGTTTTTCTTCTTTGTTTGTGCCTTCTGCTCATGAGGCCTCATTTAGCTCATTTTTGTTATGAGCTATTACCATCCTGAGTGGCTTGTCTTCTTCGGCTTTGCACACCCCGGAGTGTGGTGGAGGGTCATGTATTTGCATCTATTTGGTTGGTACGAATGACTGTGGGACAACGTGGCAGATCAAGGACTCCTGGGAAAACAGCAGCTTTCTCCTGGAGCAGAATGTGGCACAAACAACAGCACATGACCTTCTAAGCAGCATCAGAACTGTCGGGCTGGAAGACGGTCTTCTGGGGCTCCGCAAATTCATCGCTGCCTTTCCACTCATATCTACTGCGATAAGCCACTGCAATGCATTTCAAGCATGAAAAGAACCCACATGAGTCTAATATTAGACATAAACATTTGCGAGATTTCACATGCAAGATGTGCTCCTATGGTTTAGCCAAAGCCAACCCCACCCAGGGAGCGTAAAGCGCAGGCTTCGTTCGGTCCCTCTGCTGTCCTTCACTGGCGCTCTGCCTACCTCGGTTAAAACATCACAGCATTGTAACCCCGGCCTTCATTCTTCCACCCATCCTTTGTTATTCTGAGCAGATGTGTGTTTTTAAGTGATTTCTAGCCCCTACACTTGCTTACTTCTGGTAAACGAGATGAGTCTAATTGCCAGGTGCAGGATTCCTTTGTGATTATGTTCTGGCGATGTTATAGCATAAACCTGGTGAGTGACACAGAGGTCAGTTTAGAGTTTTACAAACCAGTTACGCACTACACCGGACATGATTTACTCTCTTTAGAAAAGCACATACCACCTGCAATGTGATAAAGTACTGCCGGGGATATACAAGACGTATTTTTTTTTCTATTTCTGCTAGGATGCATCATATATCAGGGCTAGAAAGATGGCTCAGCCGTTAAGAGCATGCTCTGCCCCTACAAGGGTCTCTCTCTCCAGCTGTATCTTCTGACAGTCCTCTTTCCATGCCGCCTACAAATCCCTCTTCAACACTTTTGACCAGGGTGTCTTAGACATTTCTAAGCTGCTGCTGTCACCATATCCGCGAGAATGATCTCTTTGTCTCCAGTCAGTTATCTGCTCAGAGCGGGGAAACGCTGGGGACAGCTGGCAGACTCATTTCTCTCTCTGAGATCACCGACTCCCCCCACCCCACCTAAAATAAGAAATGAGTCCTGAAAAGAAAACAGGCGTATTTAAAGGCAAAATTAAATAGATAATGTTTTGGCTACACCAGAACAAAACTGTAATTCTTTTCTCCTCTATGTGTCCTGTCCTTGAAAAATAATTAACATCGTTCCACATTAATTTTAAATGTCCTAATAAAATGTTCCGGACTTCTGGAAGACCTACGGCAAGGAGGAGGGCAAAGACTCCTTATTAGGCAAACAGACTGCCTAGGTATGGAGCTTCACTGAGGCCCTGGACCCAGGCCGCCGGATTCTGGGGCTGAAGGGAGAATTTCTCTTCACTCAGGCAGCGTCTCTCTTCTGTTTTGTCTCGACAGGGTGACTCTGGGCTGCCAGGATTTCCAGGGTCTGTTGGCCCGAAAGGACAGAAAGGAGAACCCGTAAGTATTTTATCCTTGAGAACAGAGGGAGAAAGCAAAAAACAGATGAAGAATTGGAAGTATTTTCCCAGCAGCAATTCCATGGCCCTTTACTTCTAACAATCTGAACAGCCTTGTAGATCAGAGTCTGAAGCAAGTACACACCATGCCAGGCACCAGATCTTTTATATATTTACTCATGTAACTCATATAAAAAGTCCCCTGAGGTAGCCCATTCTGCACATAGGTTAGGCTGGTTCCAGAACCCAGACACTCAAACCATTTAAGTTGCCTGGAGATGACTGAACACTGTATCTGAAGTGAGAAACACAATCAATATATCAAGACTGCTACAAATTTATCTTAAAAATTGAAAACGCTTCTCTCTCTGCTCAAACAATTGCTCTCAGCACACCTCTGAAGTTATTTTCCTTCCTGGTGTCTGTGAGATCACAGTGACTTCGCACAGCCGCCGTCCAATATCGCTGTGGCTGCTTTCCCTGAAAACTTTTCCTCGCGTGGGGAAAAAAGAAGAAAAGAAAAGAAAAACTCCATCACCTCATTTGTATTCAAATAGGATCACCTAAGAAATGGCAGAAGCCTAGTTACAAAAAACAGTTTCAACTTTTAGTGTGTGTGTGTGTGTGTGTGTGTGTTCTTGAACCTGGAACTCAACCATCTGGCAAACCTGACTAGCTAGTAGCAATGTTCAGGTGTTGAGCATTCGATGACATGTGCTATGTATCAGAGCTCTAAAACACGTATACAGAAGGATCTCGTTAGAATTCACAATTTTATAGATAAGGAAAGAGGGGCTCAAAAACTTCAAATGGCTACTCCCAGTTAGTATTCAGAGGAGATGAGACTAAATTGCAAACCTCAGTCAAGCAGATTCCTACAAACAACACCAATCAATGTAGACTTTGAACCAGGCCTGGAGGCACAGGCCTGTTATCCCAGCTATCCAGTGGGGTAAGGTAGGAGAACCACAAGATGAAAGCTATCCTAGGATACAGAGTTCAGGTGCTAACTGGGCAACTTAGTGAAACCTAATCTCTAAACAAAAAAGTAAGATGACAAAATTCAAAATTTAGGATTCAGCTCCATAAGGCACTGGCCTGGATTAAGCCCCAGGGAGTGGGGAATTCAATGTAGATATCAAGGTTACAAGCAAAAGTGGAAACAAAGTGGCCCACCGTGAATGCCTTAGTAGTTGAACACATAATTTTAGGATGAAAATATGCAAAGCAAGACTATAAACAAGGCCCTGATCTAACATGTAAAGAGTAACCCATAACAAAAAATGACATTGTGTTACATAGATCACAGTTTGTGTGGTTACACCAGGTAACAGATCTGTAGCTTTAACATGAGAAAAGTTAGCCCCAGCATGAACTAGAGGGCAGCTTGGTTCGTTTAGAAGAGGTGGTTGTTTCTCGCCCCCACACTCAGCCACCAAGCTCATCCAGATCCTATGGCTTCATCCTTGGGCACATGCAAACTTCTCAGTCACCACTGGAAAGGAAGTAAGCCTGAAGAATTGTGGCCAATCTGTGCCTCAGTTTCTTCAACTGTAGATGGCTATAATAATAGCAACTTCTCCTTGATAGCTAAGGATGCTTGTGTGTGCGTCTTCATTTCAGAATAGGAAGGTTTAGCCTAGGGCAGCATTTCAATTTGATTGCTGTTGGGAGCCCCTAAATGGTATTAAAATGATTAACTCGGTGCTCGTTTGGGAATGTGGAGGAATCTGTAAAGTCATTTTCACTTTACCCCTGTCAGAGTTGATTTCTAAGTGTTTATAATTGATTCTGGTTTCTGCCCATTCTCCTAGGGGGAGCCTTTAACCAGAGGTGAAAAGGGAGATAGGGTAAGTAGCTGTTTAGTGCTGCCTTGGGTTTTCTATTTCATTGATTCTCTCTCCCGTTTGTGGTTAGGCTCCTAATTGATTTGATAGAGTAAGTTTCCTGAAGCTTGTACTCTCTTCTGCTGTTTTTTTACTATTATCTTTAATGCTTGTTCAATGCTATCTTGTGGTAACACTTTTACATTTGATTTGGGTTATGCAGGCTTTCTTTTGTATTTTTATTTTACATTTATTTTAGGGGGATGGTATGTGTGTGCCACATTTTGTATGCGTGCCTTGGTACGTATATGATGGTCAGAAGATAGCTTGTGGGAGTCTGCTCTCTCCTTGCATCACGTGGGTCCTGAGGACTGAATTCATGTCTTCAGGCTCACGGGCAACTGCCTTTGCTCTCTTAGTCACCTCACCAGCCCTGTTCAGGGTTTTGTTTTGTTTTGTTTTTTTGTAGCCTACTGCTATTAGTGGTTATACCTCAATGTCATAAAAGTCATCAATTAAGAGTATCTAAACTGGCAGGTAGTGGTGGCACATGCCTTTAATCCCAACATTCTGGAGGCAGAGGCAGGCAGATCTCTGTGAGTTAATGGCCAAGGCTGGCCTGGTCTACAGAGGGAGTTCCAGAGAACAGCCAGGGCAGAAATCCTATCTCAGGGGAAAAGAAAGGAAGGAAGAAAGGGAGGGAGGGAAGGGAAGGGAAGGGAAGGGAAGGGAAGGGAAGGGAAGGGAAGGAAAAGAAGTAAAAAAATATCTAAACTACAAAACTAAAACAGATTTTCAAAATTTTTGTTAAAGACACAGGTTGAACTTTTAAGTGAGACATGGAAAATAAGAAAATATTGTGCTATTTCATATCATCTTTTCTGTTTTTATTAAGCACCTGGAAGTAGAATTACCAGCACACACCCCTTTGAACTTAGCCTATTCTATCCTGCCTCTCATCTGAGGTTGGCTATCATTTGGTGGTGAATGGGTCATTGTTAACGGTGCCATGACATCTTAGTTAGATTTCTATTGTGGTGAGGAGATACCATGACCACAGCTATCCTTATAAAGAAAACATTTAGTTGTTGGTGGGGGGGGGGGTCGCTTATAGTTCAGAATTTCAGTCCATCATCGCAGAGAGCAAGGCAGCATTCAGGCAGAGGTGGTGCTGCAGCCGAGAGTCCTACATCTTGACTCAGAGGCAACAGGAAGTCCACTGACTGTCACACTGAGTGAAGCCTAAAAAAAAGACCTCCACTGCCTACCCCCACAGTGACACACTTCCAACAGAAGGTGTGGCTCAGATTAAAGGTGTGCCCTGCATTCTCAAGGTCTGAATTAAAAGCACGAGTCATCCAGACTCCTCCAATAAGACCACACCTTCTAAAAGTGCCATTCTCTATGAGCTTATGGGGGCCAAATACATTCAAACTACCACACATGCTGTCCCAAGTAAAGAAGTGAAATGAGGAGTTTTGTTACTTCCTAGCAATAAGGGTTCTGGATCTGGTCTTAGGGTGAGCATTGCTGGATTACATTGCTTCCACAATGTCCACTCTGTTGTATGCTAACTGATAGAAAGTCAGTTAAAGTATCAATATGTCTGACCCTATCTGGATTCAGCAACAAACCATATGGCAATCCTTTTATTTACAGGGAGAGCCCGGCCTTTTAGGACCACAGGGAATGAAGGTAATTCCCCCGCATTTCTTCAGTCACTATTGCAGCCTTCATGAGATGCTGAAAATAATAGTAACATCTAACTTTCCTTTCTACTCTTGCATATAGGGGGAACCTGGAGATGCTGGTCCCCCTGGTTTAACAGGAAGCCCAGGGCTAAAGGTATGTACTTCACATATTAAGGTGTATAAGGAGTCACTATTGGGAAATAATGTGGGGATTACAGCCATCCTGTATGCACAAAGGCGTCGGTGTGCCACTCATTTTCTTCACAGATGTTCTCAGAGATTTTATCTTGTTTCCATGGTGACCTCCCTCCCCACCAGCACCACTGGCTGCATTTGTTACAAACATAGAAGCTAGGCCTTTTGCTATACAATGGGACTTCAAAATCCTTTTTAAGAGCAATGGCAATTCACAGTGGCATCCACAAAAACTTTCAGAGTAAACAATATCAGTTAAATCTATGACCCTGTGCCACGTTCTTGACAGGGAGAGGAAGGATTCAGGCTCTGTTTCTACACTAAAATTATGCATCCCTGAGATGCTTGCGTTCCCCAGAGGAAATTCTACAGGAGTGTCTTAAGAAAAAGCAATTGGGGGAGGTGGGAGGGAGACTCTCAGAGAATGCTACCAGCAGTGCGTGAGGCAAGTTACCCAGTTATCACCTGCTGATAAGAGCAGACCCATTAAATGAAGCATCTCAGAACTGTCTTGCTAAGCCCAGAGCACATGTCAGTACTGTACACAAAGGTGGGGTGCTGAGAAGTCCGTCTCTTCCCTGTCAAGGGCACAAGGTATTTCACCAACACTCAGATACAATCTATTTTCATGCAGAGTTAAAGAATCGATTATCTTCTATTTTAGGGTCAGCAAGGACCTGCAGGTTCCATGGGGCCCAGAGGACCACCAGGAGATGTTGTATGTATAGTATCTTCAATATTTTGAGATGAAATTGAGATTAGGATATGTCGTAAAGAACATATCAATGAGCTGAATTATACTACATTTCCTAAAAACATGGGTCACTGCCACCACCCAGAATGATCACTTCTGATGTCGTGGGAGGGGGGTTGCTACTGGGAAGACCTTTGGGATGGAGCCTAATAATCCAATCTTTGAAACTCAGGTTAACTCAATTGTCATAGTCAATACTACTGTAGAATAGAGGAAAGCGGAAATATCCAAGGAAATAAGAGAAAATCAAGAAAGACAGCAAGCATTTCCAATGTTCTGTGAGATAAAGTCACTGTAGTGGGTTCTCTCTCCCCCCTCCCCACCTCTCTATCACACAGATAAACCCTCATGCTCTTTGGAAGCATTTTTTCATCTATTCCCCCCAGATTTCTACCTCTTGGATAATATCCTGGGCTCCCCATATGAATTGAGAGCTTACTATCAGATACTAGATCACAGTGACTCTCTGCCCATGACACGATTCTAGGTAGGCAGACGTGAGATCGCTCCTTTTTCTACCATCTTGGGAGCAGCCCATGACTTCTTTCCCTACTCTGATGCTTAGGGCCTGAGCATCCTGAAGCCTCCTGGTTAGCATCATAGTGTGTTTGCTAATTTGAACAACCTATCCGTAGGAAAAGGTTTTGTTTGTTTGCTTGTTGGAGACAGGGTTTCTCTATATAGCCCTGACCGTCCTAGAACTCTCTCTGTAGACAAGGCTGGCCTTGAATTCAGAAATCCACCTGCTTCTGCCTCCCCAGTGCTGGAATTAAAGGCATGCATCACCACTATCAGCCTAGGGAAAGTTTGTTGTTTTTTTATTCTTCCTATAGGCCAATTTTGGACCACTTCTGAGGTAACTCATTGAAAGACATCATAAAAAGAGAAAATATTGATAACACAAGATGAACCACAAAATCCTCTGGTTAGACTAAACTGTCTAGGAACAACAACAAAGAGAATAAAATCAAAAGGAAAAGAGTCACTGTGGTTGAACATAATAAAAGTATCTTGACTACTTAAGTTGGTTGGGTTGCGATGCCACCAACCACCACCCTCCCTCCTCTTAGGTAGAGCATTTCAGTTCTTTTCTGATTCCCATTATAGCTGTTGACTTGAGACAACAAGCCACGTATTTTCAAATAACATTTCCCCTTCAGCCAAATCAGCATGTTAAAATTTCATCCCCTTACATTAAGAGAGGTTCTAACTGCTCTTTCCCTTTAATCTGTATTTTCTAGGGATTGCCAGGAGAACATGGTATCCCAGGGATACAAGGCATTAAAGGAGAGAAGGTACCGTTTAGACTTTACTTTTGTACAGTATGTAAGTAAATAGAAAGAAGAAACCAAGGATGGTAAAGTCACTAGGAAAGCCAAAGATTAGCCTAACAAGGCTTGAGCCTCCCAGGATTGATCAGTGCAGGGGACAGACATTCGTATAACCTGTGCTATGCGCCCCAGGTGTCATGCATCACCGCAGGTATGGGTATGGCACAGAAATTCCAGGTAACCAAATGCGCTAACTTGAAAATGAAAGTGTTAGGGCCGAGGTCAAGCTTTCAATTCTCAAAAGTCTTTCCGCTTCTTACCATCTGTTTGGATGTGTGTGAAGATGGCATATCAATATGGTGCGTCCTCCCTAGGAAATAAAAATGTCTGTAGATCATCTAAAGAGCTTCATGAATAGACGTGCCTTTTGTGCCGTGTTTTATTGTCGGAGACCAGCTTCGACAAAAATATCACTTACCAGG
>JABTXL010021554.1:2460770-2588528 GCA_025134845.1 Neodon shergylaensis | reverse complement strand
GAAGGAAGGAAGGAAGGAAGGAAGGAAGGAAGGAAGGAAGGAAGGAAAGAGAGATAGATCTTATACCATAGCTCATAAAGCTAAAACAATTTGAATGTTGGATGTAAAGCCGAGAGGTCTCAGCTGCAGAAGATACACGGGCTACAGTATTTTATAGATAAACTGAGATGTTTCAAAGGTCCCAGCACCTTATGTACTGATTCCTCAAGGATCTACGAATCCTTAAACACAGGTTGTGAGCCATAGACCCTGCTAGTACACTGCCTTAAAACAGATGCTCAACCTTGCCCTTCTGGAGTGTAAGGACATAACCACAGACCATCGTTCATAGAGAGTGTATAGGATCCATGCTCTACTCAAGATGCAGGAAATTGTATTACCAGAAAACCCAAAAGCCAATATGCTTATTTGATTGACCTATTTTCTACATTTTATAACAATTATCAATGGCAATAATTCTGAAGATTAGGTGTTTAATTTCACAGATAAAACCCTATATTTTGAGCTAATTATGTAAAATCTAGAACTTTCTAAAATTTTCTCTCTTTTCTTAATATGAGGCTTACTCAAGTAAAATGAAGGGTAATGAATCATGTTTTCAAATGATAACTTCTAATTTTTTTTAGTTATGTAAAAAAAGAAATGTAATCATCTTACCTTTTTTTATTCCTTTTAGGGATTAGATGGAAATCCTGGTGCACCTGGCCCACGTGGGCCAAAGGTATACAGATTTCATAGCTAATTTTGAAAAGAATTAATAATTAAGAAAATGTAACTGAAAATGCAAATGTCTGGAACCTCATCCTAACAGGAGCACTTGTTCTCACAGGGTGAAAGAGGACTACCAGGTATCCATGGCTCCCCTGGGGACACAGGCCCACCAGGGGTAGGAATCCCTGGCAGGACAGTAAGTAATATTCGGTCAAGTTATTGCAACCCAGTTGGTTACATTTTTGTCTCCAGTCTTTTTCATTGCAGTGCTCAAAGTCTTACATAAAGCAGTAAGAAGAGAGAAATAATAGAAGAGATATGAACAGGAAAGGACAGAATCAAATCGTCACGGTTCAGACACTACTTCACCCTACGCTGCTTTTAAAGGCCCTGAAGACACTGCCAGAAAACTCTTAGAGTGGTAAAACATTTTCAGCAATGTAGCAGAATGCAAACTAAGCATTAAAAAGTAGTAGCTTCTCTATATAGTATATAAGAAACTTAACAAGAAATATCAGGGGGAAAATTCTCACTCAATTAGCCCAGGCATGGAGGGGGCGCTACCTAAAAATAAGCCTGACTAGAGAGGGCAGAAACATGTTCAATGAAACATGAAGGTACTGAAGAAGACACTAGGCATTGGAGACAT
The DNA here is from genome assembly GCA_025134845.1 of Neodon shergylaensis. Lineage (NCBI taxonomy): Eukaryota > Metazoa > Chordata > Mammalia > Rodentia > Cricetidae > Neodon > Neodon shergylaensis. Next base: position 2,587,168 of record JABTXL010021554.1, on the reverse strand, counting down.
CACTTATGCTCATAAACGGACAGAACTAGTGCCGTGAGAATGTCTATATTACCAAAAGTCACCCATACACTCAATGTATCTCGGTCAAAATTCCAATGATGTTTTTCACAGAACTGGAAAAAGCAATGCTAAAATGTATATAGAAGCCCCAAAGACCCTGAACAGCAAAAGCAATCCTAATCAGAAGGAGAAATTCTAGAAATACAATACCTGATCTCAACAGACACTACAGAGCCATAGTGTCAACACAGCATGGTTCTGACACGTGAACAGATGTGTAGACCAAGGGAGGAGAGTAACAGACCCTGAAATAAATCCACACTGCCACAGCCACCTAATTTTTGAGAAAAGTATCAAAAAGATTCATTGGAATACAACAATAGCCTCTTCAACAAATGGTGCAGGGAAAAACAGATCATCAGATATACAAGAAAGTAGACCCATATCACACACCATGAAGAAAAAAAAATCGGTCAAAATAAATCAAAGACTTTAATATAAAAACAGAAACTATAGGGGAAATATGAGGAAAAACTCCTCGAAATACAGGTCTATGCAAAAACCATTCGGAAATGAAATCCAGCAGCATAGAAAGCTAAAAACCGGCGATTGGGAAACTGTGAAGCTAAGAAGTTTCTGCTCCGCAAAGGAAGCAACCACCGGAGGGAGAGGACTGTAAAGATGGCATCTCTGCGCTAATATCTGGAATCTATAAGAACTAGAAGAACTAAAGGCCAAAATAAATAAATAAATAAACTCCTCTATCAATAATGGATTAATGAACTAAATAGCTCTTAAAAGAAAAAGCACAATAGCCAATCAATAACTTTTAAAGTGTATAACGTCCTTATCCATCAAGGAAATAAAAGTTAAAGCTGCTTTGGGGACTGGAGAGATGACTCATCAGTTCAGGTCTTGAATGTGTGAGCTTTCCAAGGAAGCGAGTTCTGCTGTCAGCACTCACATCAGGCAACCCACAACATCCTGTAACTCCAGTTCCAGGGCCTCCAACATCAAGACTGCCGTGTACACAAGTATATCACACACACACACACACACACACACACACACACACACCTCACCCCAGTCAGAAAAAGCTATCATCACCACAAGAGACAAATACTCTGAGAAAAGTGTAGCTCTTATGCACAACTGGTGTGGATATAAACTACTTCAACATCTACAGAAATCACTAGGAGGTCTCCTAAACGCTGAAACGAGAACAACCACATGGCCCAGCTATCCTGCTCTGCGCACATACCAGAAGCCTTCTAGCTCAGCCTACCCCAAAGAGACTGCACATTGATATTTATTTCTTCACTCTTCACAATAGCTAAGGGATGGAACCAGCCCAGGGGCTTTCTCGACAGATGAAGAAAACGTTGTGTGTATACACCAGGAGTTTTATTCATCCCCATAAAGGAAAAGGAAATCATGACATTTACAGAAAATGGATTCAACTGGAAATCATTCTATTATGTGACTCAGAAAGACAAATAGGACATGTGGAAGTGTGTGTGTGTGTGTAAGTCACATAAGTAGAAATGGAAGCATGGGAGGGGAAGAAAAGAGAGTAATGAAATACATCTGAGAGGGAAGCAGAAGGCGTGTCTTGTGGTGAGAATGGAGACCACCAGGAAGAAAACAGGCCAGGAGGGGGCAATGGTGGAGGGAGACCCATCGGAGCAATGTGTGTGTGAAAATGCCAGAAATGGAAACCATTGATTTACACACTACTTTAACAGTTGATAAAACATTATGTCAATAACTCTTTAAACAGGTAACAAGATTATAGGAAAAAAATACCACAATAAAAAAGCAACAAAAAGGCTTAGATAATAACGATGTTATGAATATTTTTAAATAAGATAAAGAACCCAGCAAATACTGATACCAACTGCTTTAAAGAAAAAAAAAAGATTTTAAAGATGGGGTGTCACTACATAGGGATAACTGGCTAATCTCACTGCATAAGACTGCCTGCCCTGGAGCACACAGAAGTCGGCCTGCCTCTGCTTCCCAAGTGCTAAAACTGAAGTCATGTGCACCAGAAATTCAATGACCCAAAGATATACATAACCAGAATGAATGTCATTGGGTTCTTGCCTAACTTCAGCCTTCACTTGAGTTATTGCAAACCTCAATGTTCCAGAAGTAGAAAATAACTCCAGGTGCTGTTAGTTAGCCATCTACGCCCACACTGAACACTGGACCCTGCTCTTTCTTAAGAGGAAAATGAGAACCCATATGTGTTCATACCAGGTTCTATACTTTCATGTTCTAGCTGTTAGCTTGGTGCTTTTGTGGTACCCCTAACTGTGGAAGAGTGTGTTTCTGTGACTCTCTTGCTTGCTCCTGGGAATCTTTTCCTCCTGCTGGGTCACCTTGTCTAGCCCGGAAGTGAGGGATTTTACCTTGTCTTATTGTATCTTGTGCTGCTGTGTTTGGTTGTTGTGTCTTGGAGGCCAGCTTTTCTGCAAAAGAAACCTAGGTGGAGCGGGTCTGAGGGAGAGAAGAGAGCGTTGGGAGGAGTGGAGGGAGAGGAAACTGTGCTTGGAGTTGTATTGTATGCGAGAAGAAGCTACTTTCAAAAAAAATAATAAGCAAATGAAGAAGAGAAAAACCGAGTCAACAAAGAAAGGAAAGGAGGCTTAGGTTCCTGAGCCCCATGGGCGATTGGTTTCTGACCTGAAAGGATATGAACACATTGCTTGCACACTTATGACTGTGCAGCAGCAGAGTGGAATTAAAGAAACATACAAGTAAGTGAGCAAAGTCTTGTGCTTCAGCCTTGAATATCTGGTTCTCTAACTACGGCTTGAGGTCATGGTGAGCACACCAGAAACTGTGTGCAAGATTTACAGAGTTTTCAGATTGTGCAAGTGCCAAACCTCATTTTTCTGCTAAGTAAAGGATGGGGCATTTGTGAATATCCCTGGTAGAAGTTAGATAATTCTCTCTCTCTTTACCCAGGGCTCCCAAGGACCCGCCGGAGAGCCAGGTATTCAGGTAAGTGACTTCACTAAATTATGCACAAAAGAAGTTCAGTTTTGCCGGGCGGTGGTGGTGCACGCCTTTAATCCCAGCACTTGGGAGGCAAAGGCAGGCGGATCTCTGTGAGTTCGAGACCAGCCTAGTCTACAGAATTAGTTCCAGGACAGGCTCCAAAACCACAGAGAAACCCTGTCTCGAAAAACCAAAAAAAAAAGTTCAGTTTTCTTGATTGCCGGAAACTGCTCAAAAGACAGTCCTAGCAACATTGTTCTCTCCATTTTTCTAGGGTCCTCGAGGTCTGCCCGGATTGCCAGGAACTCCAGGGACCCCAGGGAATGATGTAAGGACCTTTCCCCCAGCTCCCATCCGTGTCTGTTGTAATCAGCTGTAACTTGCAGAGGTTTGAATGAGTGACTTCTGTTTTTAGGGACCTCCAGGGAGAGACGGGAAGCCAGGCCTTCCAGGCCCCCCAGGTGACCCGGTATGTATGCAGGCAAAGCCTGATTTATGTATCTTTAATGCACCCAGAAGCCAAACAGCCAACCAAGCAAATTTTGCTGTCCAAACTAATTGCCATGCTCCGTGACTGCTTGGTGATTTTGTTTATCCCCATTATTTTGTAGAGGGGGGGAAATTCAAGCTGGGTCAGCATTATTGTGCGTGTGTGATGAATTCTTATTTCCTAAGGGTATAATTCAGCTGTACAATTTTGCCCCAGGCTGAGCCTTAGCATTTAAAGTCTTTGTTCCATGGAAAATTGAGATAAAACAGATAGCCACAATTTCTAGTCTTTCTAATGCTGGGTGAGGAAATGAATTTCATTTTTCTAAATGAAAGTTTGCAGGTAAGTTACCTCCAGTGTGGTACCTAGCCATTGATTGAGTGCCTCTGAATAGATGCAATGATTAAATTATGAAAATTGGATTGAAAAATCTCAGAAAAACGCATTTCAATGCTAACCGTGTGTTACATAGCTTTATTTCAGGTTAAATCTTGCTATGAGTGACAGTAAGTCCCTTTCAATAGCCTCAGCTCCAACACTTACAGTTTTGAGAGGCCACATGGCACACAGCATTGTATTGTCCATTGAGTTTTGTATAATAAAATCCAAACCTGGCCCCTCGCTGCGTCTTCTCAGATTCTCTCCTCTCCCGCACTGCTTGTGCCTTTGAGCCCTTAGGAGCCGCATGCGGCAGCATTGTCTGCCTTTCTTTACTTCCAATGCTGAATCGTGTGTCCTCATCTCACATCCTGTCAACTGTCACTCGGGCTTATACAGTGTCCCTCTGAAAGGACATTTGAAGACCTGTGGCCCAGCCACAGTCCACGCGCCCCAGGTGTCTGTCTTGTCCCTACTTAAGTACCTTTAGAACTTCTGTAAGAGCTAATTTTAAGGCAGACTCCCCACACAATCTTCCTATTTCTCAGCAGCCTGATGAGTCTTCTTTTCCTTTTACCAAATGATTAAATAAAACATTATATTACTTGAAACCAACAGCACAGGGAAAGCATAAAGGTTACCTTGTCCTGAATCTCTAACATACAGGTGTATGATCAAAACAATGATACATGTGAGCTCGCATGATCTTGCTGACGGAACAGTGACTGTTCTCACATTCTCGTTCCAGCCGTACTGTAAGTTTCATGCCCTGAAACATAAAACTAAGCCAGTGAGCCTGCTGGTTAGGGTCACCATCTCCAAAACAATTGGCATGGCACTTTAGGAACACATACACACATCAACTTCTATGTTCATGTTGTATTATGTTCATGTATATGCGAATAGCCACGGATTTGAGTTTCTCTCTCTTAACTACAGATTGCACTTCCTCTCTTGGGAGACATTGGCGCCTTGCTGAAGGTATTCTTTTGCTATAAAAGGAATTAGATGTTGGTGTGTGGAAAAGGTTAAAAAGGAACTTTCTACCAAAGAGAGAATAATTAACTGCTCACCCGAAACAGTTCAAATTCTGCTAGAAAACATTTCAGACATAAGAGCATGCATGTCTTATTATAGCATCTATACCAATCTTCCCATTCCCTTCTTTCCGGGTCCACATTGTGAATACGGAGATGGAGGAAGACAGTACTGAGATGACATACAGGAAGGGGTGACATCGTTGATACCTTAAAGTAGATCCTGCCTCCTCTCAAGTACTAGCTTTCTCTTCCTTTCTCCAACCCCCTCTGGCTCACTGCCCTGAAGCCTGTCTGCCACCCTGTCAGCTCTGGGCAGTCTCAAGAAGAAAACCCAGTGCCACTCACTTACAGATGGGGTTTTTATGTCATGGAATTTTACAAAATGAGCTATAAAATTCCAAAGCCAACAATTGCCCTAACAATCTGTTACCCTGTTAAACAAAAATTATCTCTACTGATTATCCATCCCATAAAGTACCTCAGGCGAAACATGATGGCACACACCTGTAATTCCAGCCTTTAAGAGCCTGAAACAGGAGTACAAGTTTCAGTCCAGCTCTAACTATGCAGACACACACACAGGCATGCACGCACACACGTACTCACACACACACTCACACACATGCGTACACACACTCACGCATACACACACACACTCTCACACACATACACACGCACGCACACATGCATGTGCACGCACTATGGCTACCATTTTTTTTAAATATTTTGCTATGTTTTATCAGTAAGACTGGGGGTCTGGCAGTTGGTAAGACGATGTTTATGTGGTCTCCATGCTGTCTAGTAAGAGCTGGTGATCCCAAATGAAAATGTAGCCCTTCATTTCACTCTTGAGATTCCCTGTCTTCGGATGAACAGAAAGTGTTAAACTGTTAAGTGTACACCACTCACACTTAACAGGTAATTTCACTTATACAACTGGCGTTTATTCTCATGATTTGCCAAATAACATACATGTAAACATGAAGAGTTATAGCATCAAAAGACATAGTCTAGTCTCAAGAAAAGATAGGTAAATATATGTAAATATAAATATCAATATAAAAACTTCTGGCCAGGAGGTGGTGGAGCATGCATGGAGGCAGAGGCAGGCAGATCTCTGTGAGTTCAAGGCCAACCTGGTCTACAAGAGCTAGTTCCAGGACAGGCTCCAAAGCTACAGAGAAACCCTGTCTCAAAAAAAAAAAAAAAAAAAAAAAAAAAAAAAAAAAAAAAAAAAAAAAAGAAAAGAAAAGAAAAACTTCTGGAGGGGTTATTAGGAACTCAAGGAAAGCAGCATTTTCTTATAATATGGAATATTTGTGAGGGTTTCAAAGAGCTCTCATATTGAATTATAATTATATGTCAGTCAGTGCAACCTTACTAATTTCCCATTTAGTCTTTACCAAAATGTTATGAGCTCAGGCTGGAGGGACCATTCTTATTCGTTGAAGATGCTTGAAACCCAAAGTAGCTGAGTAATTTGCCCAGATACATAGCGATTAAGTGTGAGACTGACACAGGAAGACACGTGCTCGGGTATTAGGCCCCAGATTCTTTCTAACAGCTATAATGTTAGAAATGACAAGATTGTAGGAATTCGATGCTTGAATCCTTGAAGGATGAGAAGTTTGTATACTTAAGCAGAACTAAATGTTCTGATAGAGTGTGGGATACCTCACAGAACAGACATCAGACTGAGTGGACTCTTCCAAGAGGAGAATCAGATGCTCAGGGGTCTCATGGATGTGAGGAGCTGACGGTCTTGCCAGGGCAGCCTCCTCTGACACATCCCAGAATCATCTCAGTAAGGTTCTGAGTCACAAAAGAGCGGACAGGTGAGATGCAGAGAGGAAAGCTTGGCAGCTGATCCCAACAACCTTTATTCAACAGAAGAAAGTGGGGAAGCAAGTAGCCCCCACCCGAACCCCAAATTCCAGAATTTGATTTAAAGATTGACCTGTGGACGCAATCTAATAACATAATGTTAAATCCTGACCCTGGAACCCAGCACACTGACTCAAGCTCCAGGCCCAAGCCTTTCACAAGCTGTCAGCTGCTTTCTGCTTGTTAAGATGCCTTTGGCTGGAGCATTGAGAGCGCCGGGCCTGATGCTAACCCCGAACCATCCCTCTCAGCCCTTCTGGGTTAATCTGTGTGGTAGGTCTCTTAGAAGCAGATTGAGCACTGGCTAGTGATGAATGCATCTTAATCATTTCTATAAAATAATATTGAGTCATTTTTCAGAAACCTTTATTAAACATCAGTTTCCCTTGCTTTATCTAACTGAAGAAAATGAGATTGTTATCAAATAAATCTAAGACGTTTCTGTTGAATTAAAACAATTATCTTTTTTTATCATTTTTTAATGTTTTTCCTGTTTTACTAAATACGAATTCCACTAAAATCATCAGTGGAATCGTCTAACTGAAAATGTTTCTGAAATCAGTATCTGAAGGTTTTGCTCTATATTTTTTGTATATATATATATATAAATATATATATGCAAACTTTATCAGATTGTGTTCTCAAATTATATTCCCCACCCCTACTATTTGTTTGGGATTTTCCACTGAAATAGCAGCAGAGGGGTGTGTGTGTGTGTGTGTGTTTTAATTAAAAGTTCACCAGTATTGTAAATGAAGATTGCAGATTAGGCTTGTTCAGTGTTTACCCCCAAAAAGCCATCTTTCAGATTGGACAGACAAGTCTCTGAAGATGGAGCGGCCTCACAATTGCTCGTTTGACAAAAGTCCAAATAGATCAAACATCAGCTTCATAAACGGGTTTTAGGAACCTCCCAGTGAAACTGTCTTTGTGCTTGTTAGAACTTCTGTGGCAACTGTCCAGCCAGTGTTCCCGGGCTGAAGAGCAACAAAGGGGATGAAGGAGGCACTGGGGAACCTGGAAAATACGATTCAGCAGCCAGGAAGGTGAGAGGTTGCTGGCATGCCTGGGAGTCCTGCAGCACACCTACTGGGTGTCCTCCCGCAGCTCTGACTCTTCTGTCTTCCAGGGGGATGCAGGACCACGGGGTCCTCCAGGAGTCCCAGGCAGAGAGGGGCCAAAGGTAAGAAAGTCCTCTGTGAGATTCTAACTAAATGAAACATGGAGAATCCCATTTTTTTAAAAAAAAAATACCCTACTCCTATGAAACTTACCTTGGTAACCTGGGACAAAGGGCACGTGCAGATGATGCTATCAGTTCATCCCATGGCCCTGTGCAAAGGACACACCCCAACTGCTCTGATGGGAGATTTTTCCCCCCTCGTTACAAATAATACTGAAATGGTCCAGTGTTAACTGAAGTTGCTGTCTTTTTAGGGAAGCAAAGGAGAGCGGGGCTACCCTGGAGTGCATGGGGAGAAAGGCGATGAGGTAAGAGACTCTCTCATAAAACACTCAGCTACTGCTTCTCTCTATTTGATTCCATAAAGGAAAGACACTGAGTTTTCACTAATGTGTGTTCAATACCAAGGTCATTGAAAACCAAGAACAGTTAGATGTTTTAAAATAACACATTTTTGGTAATTACAGATGCACATTTCTCTCCAGTGATCTAGATGTGGAGGCACAAAATAAGGCTAATAATTGATATAAAAGTTATGGGGGTTTTGTTTTTAGGTAGCAGGTAACGATCCGAGTCCTTACAAGAAAAGAAAGAAGAGTGAACTCACGCAAACAAACCTCAGGATAGCAAAGAGGTGGGAAGGGTAAATGAATTGGCATAGACCCGAGGGCCCAGCCAGGGGAGACCTCTGTGCCCTGACTGAATTTTAACAACCTTGGTTTCTCCATGGCTCTGCTCAGCTTCCAAATGATTGGGAGAAATAAGCCGTGCTAGGCATCTGGGTATACTGGTTGAGATCAGCAGCTCACCCATCCCAGGATCGAGCACCCAACTCAAGCGTGCTTTCGAGATAATGGTGTAAATTCCTGACTGTAAACCACAGTGATGCTTAGGATATCCTTCTTGTCCTGCGTAATTCACATTAACTCTTAGAAAAACCAATTAGAATGATGAATCGCTGTTAGTCTAAACAGTTTTGGTGCTAATCTCTCCTAATGAAAGTAAGAAAGCCATCTGGCATATATTAACCTTGATGGTAGTGTGGGAAATTATGACACTATAAAGCCCATCTATTTTCCTGCTTAGAACTGTATTTCACATTACAAGTTATCATCATTTATTATTGTTTTTATTGATATTCATTGTGTTCTAGAAACCTTTAAGATCGGCCTGGGATTGTTTCCCAAGTTAAAAAATTAAAGAATAAGAAATACGGCATTTATTTTCATTTCTAAATAAAACATTAAGGCATTTGTGTTTTGAAAACAAGTAAGAATTGATGAGCTTTTGCTTCCTGGAGTTGCACAGAAGGTTTCGGTGAAGCAAAAGCGCAGTAATGGGCTTTAGCAGGCAGGCAGGTTAACTGCCTAGATCCCAGAGCTAGGCTTTAGAGGCAATTCAGACAGTAATAAAAAAAAAAAGATTGAGAAATGATTGCAATTTGGGCTTTTTATAAGTGACTCTGTTAAATTCACTAGACGTTAAATTTTATTGATTCTGTAGGTATTTCACTGTCTTGGTGAGCTGAACCCATGGTTAATAGTCCTCGATATTTTAGTGTGGTCTTTCTTAGGTACACTGTGCACTCTTTGACATGGATCACACAAAATCTGCAGAGGACCCATGGAATTCAGAAGGCTCTTTTCCCTTGTTCTCCACATCATAAGCATAGCATGAATAAACCTGGCCCAACATACTTACTTAGTCCGGTCTTTTGAAAGGAACAAAGCAACATAACTTTGATCTTTCACATAGCTCAACAACAGCAAATATAATTGCATTATCTGCTTGGACTCAAAGAATACCTTAGTTACATAGCTCGTTGATTCATTTAAGTGAATAAAATGTTGACCAACTGGCCAACAGGCTATTCTCTCCTAACAGATGTGCATTGTATCTAATGTTACAAAACCACAGACATCTATTCCTCATTCTGTGGAAAAGGTACAGGGGTAGAGCATATCTTTTAGAGCTCTGATTTTATAATCATCAATAATTTATTAAGTTAGAGGGATCATTCAATTGTCAATCCTCGAAAGTGGATTCCTCCAGATTCTCCACCTATGCTGTCTGACTCGGCACCAATTTGCAAAGATGCTAACGGAGCACAGATCCTGCCCTTCTGGGCCACAGAAAATTCGTTTTTGGACTTTATGTATTCATATAATAGTTTATGATAATAAATGACAAAAAGGACATGAAAATATCATTCATTGCAAAGTATACAAATGATGGCTTGAATACCTATGCAATAGATTTTAATGGTGCTTGAATTTGGCACTATGTACTTAACTTGGCTGTCTTCATCTTGAATGTCTGTCTTCTTTAGTGGCCGCCTGGCCTGACAAAACCATCTCATTGCCCTTTGGGCCGCCATAGGAACTTTCCACTCTTATTACAAATTTCAGGTGGCTGAGAGAAAGACTGCTGAGAATGATGGTTTTCACTTATGCAGTAGGGTTTATTTTAAAGTTTAATGCGGCCATCAAAGGTTAATGAGTCCCATGCTTATAAATTAGACAGCCTAAAACCTCACTCAGCATCTCTAGACTGACTCAAAGTTGAGACGTAAAGTAGCAGAGAGAGGAAGAAATATTCACACGCGTACCTGAACCAGGTACGTGTAGAAAAACATGGAAACGTAGATGTTCCAAGATAAAGAAACTTACAATACATGTGCCTAAACTTCGGTCATTGAAAAGTACCATTCCCCGTAGAAAATTTTCCTTTCTAGTTATAAAATTAGAAATTTGTTTATAAGCTCGTGAAGATAATGCTAGGAAAATGAAAAGAGTCAATCCATCATGCTGATGGAATGGTCCCCACATGCACAGGCATGTGTGCACACAGCTGGCCAGCCAGTGGGGTTGGTAGAGCCTTGAAGGAAGAATGACTATGTTCTTTAACACAAATATGCAGGAGATTTTCCCCAAGACTTAGTATGTGAGCCATACCTGCACACTCAAGGAGAGTCTTTCAGTATTTCTGCACATCATTTCTGTCTGAGTTACTATTGCTGTGCTGTGAAGAGACACCATGACCGAGGTTATTTAGAAAATAATATAGTTGGGGGTTTGCCTTGCTTGCTCTTTCAAAAAGTTAGTTCATAATCATCAGGATGGGGAATGTAGCAGAAGGCAGGCTGGCATCGTGCTGGGGCAGTAGCTGAGAGCTTACCTGTTATCCACAGCACAAGGCAGGGAGAGAAGAAAACCCAGCCTGGAATGGATTTTGGGTACCTCAAAGCCTACCCCCAGTGACTTACCTCCTCCTAATCCTTCCCAAACAGGTCAACCCTCCTAATCCTTCCCAAAAAGTTCCACCACCCCCCTACTATCGACCAAACATTCAAATATGCGAGCCCATAGAAGCCATCCTCAATCAAACCACCACAGCACCTCATGAATAAAGCTGAATTAACTTGTGATCTCATTTGGAATTGGACAAGCTGCGCTTCTTCTCCCTATGGGTTCAAAGAACCTTGATCCAGCTCAGTCTTGCTGATATTTCATAAAAGATGCAGTCACTTTCCCACAGCCACATCACCTGATCTTTGTAATAAGTATAAAAAATCATTTAAGAACAGTAGATGGAGGAGTTCTATTATAACAAATAATATTAAGGCAGTATAAAAAGAATATTTTATTCAATAAAGAAGATTAAATCTTGAAAGAATGGGACCATTTGATTCAAAAGTTAGGTCTGGCTTTGTTTGTTTGGTTGGTTGGTATTTACACTGCCAGGGACCAAAGCCTGAGTTTCATGACTGATAGGCAAGTGCTGGACCACTGAGCTACAACCCAGCCTAGAACTTAATGCATTTCATGCTAATCTGAAACAACAAAAGGGCGATTAATTTATCTTCTCTGATTAAAAAGTGATCTAAACCTCTTACAGAAAAATTGGCAAAGACACAAAACTGTAGAAACCTAAATTTTCCGTCTGTTCCCACAACACGTTGAGGTGGTCATTGGAGTATTATTGATGGCCCACACTCCAACTCCAGGAAACCTCTGAAAATCCTAGAAAACTCACTCAGGCTGATAGTGAATTCAACTGACAGCAAAGTCTGACACAAACTCACAGAGGTCTGGTCTGTCTTCTTGTCCTATCAGAACATCACACTCCTCTACAGAAGAATTCATGTGTTTATGTGCTGTTAGAAATACTTCTGCAGACACCAGTGGGATCTCACCACACCACTCTTAACAGATGCAGTTCCCTGTGCAAAAGAAAAAAAAATCTGAAAATCCAGAATTTTCAAATAAACTTGGTCACAAATTTCCAAAATTAAAAAATGATCTATTTGGGTTGATAAAATAAAAAAAAATATTCACACATTTTAAAAATGCATTGCTAGCTGTTTAAAAATTTAGCCTCTGCTATTATAACATTTGTGACCTCTATTTTCCATGCCATCCAATGGTGTTCTAGACAGTAATTTAGTAATTGTGAATCTTTCCATTTTATGGGTTTTACAGGATTTATTCAGCTAATATCCTGTAGTGGACACCTGATAAAGAAATAAAATTACCTTACGAATTCCTTCCCAAATGTGCCAGTTTTTCAATCATACCCATTTAATTATTATTCTGGCAATCCAAGGAAGGGGGTGGGGAAGGACCTTCACTTTAATGCTTAAGCCATATTTTTTTCAGGTAAACTCACAGGTAGAATTTTTTTTTTCTTATAGTGAACCAAACAGATAAACTAAGTATATTATAAAGCATTTTTTTTTTTACTTTGCCAGTTGTCGGATGAAGCTTTGGTGCAAGCGAATGTTTGCCCACTAGTATTATACCAACCCAAAGCCTGTATTTGCATGTTTTAGTAATACACAATTCTCAGTAATGCTACTGCTGGTTGGTGGGTACAGAACGTCAGAAGTGTTCTGTGGATCACCAACAGATTCAATTACCTTTGTTACATATTCCGTGCCGTGGCATTTTAGCTTCCCACATCTACTCTTTGAACCTGGTATTTAGAGACCGGAGAGATGTCTCAGAGCACTTTCTGCTCTCCAGAAAACCCAGGTTCGATTCACAGCCCCAAAGTGGTGACTTGACAACTATCTGTAACTCCAGTTTTAATGTGCTCTTCTGGCCTCTGTAGACAACGGGCACACACGTGGTACCCAGACATATAAGTAGGCAAAAACCCATACAGATAATTTTTCATTTAAGTAGTTATATATAGGTTTGCATATCAAGTTTCTTGGTTAGTTAAGGCCCATGATTAATTTTCAATAATAAAAATATTTGAATTGCAAAAAGGCTTTGTTTCCTAGAATAAACTTTACGATAGAAACTGTTTCTTCCAGGGTCTTCAAGGAATCCCTGGCCTCTCAGGAGCTCCTGGCCCAACTGGACCTCCTGTAAGTATTTTATAAGACTATTCTCCTCACAGGTCACACCTGTAGGGATGCTACAAGAGACATTAGTATTCCTGGGGCCTCTCATGCTCCGTATCTCTCTGTAGATCAACCATTGCTTTGCAGCTTCCTTCAGCACCTCCAATTTTCCTCTAAGATCAGTTAAGCCCACTTAGTGACCTGGAGACCTCCTGTCAAAAGTTTGGCCAAGCCAAAGAGCATCCTCCCACTCCACTGGAAATAAAAGCTGCATCATCTCCTTACTTTCAAATTTTGGTGCTAACCTTCGACAAGAGATTCAGATGCAACACAAGCTGAGAATTTCCCAAAGAAAAATAACAGGCTAAGATTATCAGCTTTAATTTGTTTTATTCCTATATGTGAATTTTGAGAGATGGCTCAGAGGTTAAGAGCATTGTCTGCTCTTCCAAAGGTCCTGAGTTCAATTCCCAGCAACCACATGGTGGCTCACAACCATCTGTAATGGGGTCTGGTGCCCTCTTCTGACCTGCAGACATACACACAGACAGAACATTGTATACATAATAAATAAATAAATAAATAAATAAATAAATAAATATTAAAAAAAATCTGTTTTGCTGCCCCCTTGAACACAACAGTATGGCCTCTGGGTTATCTTGTTTTCTGGAACAGAATATGTTATCTTTTCCAACCTGCCAAACCAAGTCTCTTATTTGGACTTTATTTCTAAGCAATTCTAAAGTTCAATTGCCGGGTAAAAGACTGGACACACAATCACACTTGAGTTTCAGACCAACAAATAGTGTTTGTATAAGTTGGTCCCAAATAATGCATTTTCCTGACTGAATTAACTCCGCTCAGTTGATGTCCTGACTTCTCTGTTTCTTTCTCCTCTTAAAGCTTCTATGCCTATGCCAGGAAATTATTTTTATCCCTCAAGAGGGTGATCATTCCTTACTGTTTTGAATCATGGGTTTGCCATAATTAAAAACTTATCATTTATGCTTGCACATATGATATGCAAAGTATGTCAAACAAACTTGCACAGTAAAACTTAAAATTATGGAAGAGAACTGCAAAAGAAACCACAAAAATTACTGCTCATTCTAGTCTCAAAGAAGAATTAAACTTATTTTTTTGTTTTCCTTTTAACAATGCAGATCACATAACTCAATGTGCACACTGTTAATTTTGCCCAGTCTTAGAGTATTTAAAATGTTGATCGCTACCAAAATTATACCTCATTTAGAAAGACATAATGTTATGTAAATTGCCATTTAAACAGTAAGACTAAATTCTTAAGTGTATCAAAAGGTTCCAATTAAGGTCATTAAATGTGTTTGGCCAAGGTGAAAAAACCCACAGACAGAAATTTTACCCTTCCAAAGAGTTATCAGGAGAATACAGGTGCAGTATCAGCTTGAAGAAATACACACTTGTAGAACTGGTTTAATTAAGATGAAATGACCTTCAACATGGGTAAGTTTTAGCAACCAACTTCCAACATCTTTTGATCATTGACTTGTTGGTTCCATGACAAACTCAGCTGTCCATTTCACAGGGCTTAACAGGAAGAACTGGACACCCCGGTCCCACTGGAGCCAAAGGTGACAAGGTACAGAGGAGAATGGGGCTTGGGTTATGGGTAAGGTGGAACCATTTGCTCAGAGATCCATGCAATCAAGAACAGCCTACAAGAGCAAATGGTGTCAGGAAGTGGCCACTCGTGAAGTGTGCGTGCAAAGGTGCTGGTGTAAAAGTGGGTGTGCGCACAGGTGTGTTCCCAGAGGAAAGTCAGATGAGAGAGAACACTGGGGTGGGATTTAGAAAATCCAAAGTAAATTGGGAGCGTGGAGACTTTGGGGGAGGGTTGAAGGGGACAGGGGAGAGGCAAGGAGGGGAGCAGAGAAAAATGTAGAGCTCAATAAAAATCAAAAACAACAACAACAAAAAAAGAAAATCCAGAAACTGGAGTCTGAGACTAGGCCATGAGTCTATGTGGAAGAGTGACGGGTCCAAGTCTCCTAAAGAAATATAGGTAAGCTGGATGGATTGTAGCATACCAGAGAGTTCCAGCTGTGCCTGAGTCTTAATCTCTTGGGCTTTTATAACAAAATATTATAAATTGTTTCTAAACAGCGCCTCTCACAGCCTCAGAAGCTGGAAAGTCCCCAGTCAAAGCACTGGTAGCTTTGGCAGCCGCTGGGGCCCATCTTCTTGTTCACAGAGGGCATGTACTAAATGAGTCCTTGTGTAGTTCAACTGTAACTCAGCTCTCTTGGGCTTCTTTATAAGGGCACTGATCCCATTCTTGAAAGTTCTTCCCTGTGACCTAACTGTCTCCCAAAAGGTCCCTCTAATTCATCACCCTGTGAATTGGATCCATGCTGTAAGTTTGGGGGAGGAGTGCCCAAAGATTCTGAACAAGCTCTCTGGCTCCAGATGCCGTACCGGCTATAAAGACAATGATCAGTAACCTAAGGTCTTGTGATACAATCTGGAAATGCTGGCCCTAGAAGGTGATAGTAGGAAGTCACTGAAAACGTGCTCCTTGGGGAAAAGAATGTATTGGTTACTCTAGCTGCTATTTCAAAATATCTGAGACAACGTCAAAAGCAGGAAGGGTTTGTTCATAGCATTCATCCCGGCAGCGAGGTCATGGTAGGAGGAGATCCTGGGGTCACCCTGCACCTGCAGGCGGAAGCAGAGGAAGGTGAATGCAGGTGCTGTACTCTTGTTCGGTTGGGACTCCAGTCCGTGTGATAATGGTGTCCACATCCAGTGTGGGTCTTCCCCTGCTCTGCTAGACATTTCTGGAAATGTCCTCACAGACACACCCGGAGGTGCATTTCCATGGTGATTCTAAATTTCATCAGCTGGGCAGTGAAGATGAACCACCACAGCTCACAGCTGGCCGTGCGTGCTGTGTTAGGGAGGGAAGACCAACAGCAAAGAGCACCAGGCTGTCCGGGTGTAGGATCGAGGGTGGCATTACAGTGACAGTCCAGGCATAGACTCACAAATAGTGAAATAGCTAAAACTATTCAGGTTAAGGAACTAAGTGCCAAGGGTCCACATAAGCTAGCTACGTGTCTCCTGCACACTTGCCAGGATGCCAGCTCCCTGAGCAAAATGGAGCACAGGGGTGTCGAGGAGCAAAATATCCCCCAGGACACTTAAATGAAGCAACCTACTTGTTCTGAAGAGCCACAGCACATTCTTATCCTGCTAATATCTCGAGAATCTTTCTCTGCTCCACCAGCCTTCTTTTTTCCTCTCTATTTTCTATGAAAATTCTTCTGTCCTAGATTGGCCTTTGAAGTTAATGGGAATTCCACACTGAAGTGAGCTTGAGGGCACCAATGAGAATCTGACTTCTAATTGTGCCAGGAAGAAAGAAAAGACGTATTCTCAATAGGCACTAGCTGTTGACTCATGAGCACTATGACGTAATGCTCTAAAGGACATTGCTGGCAGTCAGCAGGACGGAGGATGTCCTGGGGAGACAGTGGCCATCAATGCAATGTGCTTACTCAGTGCACACATTCTCAGGCGGTGCATTGCGTGAGAAACATCACAGCTTCTTTAAATTGATAAATATATGATTGGTGATGTTTTGTTATGAGAAAAAGGTGACTGTTGAAAATAAAATCATCTGCCAAATTCTGAAAGAGGACTAGCATCCCTCAAATTTCCTGGACTTCGTGTGTCAGTCCCTCTGGGTACTCTGTCCATTAACCATGTGTTATCTCTGTCCCGGATAAACACAACATAGAAAAGTTTGTAAAGGTACTGTTCTATAAACAATGCACAGTTATAGGAACAACTGACCAAAAGCCCAAGGGGCTCCAACAATTGCTGGCTGTGAGCTGGTAAGGATTCTGTGCTTTGTAAAAGTCGTTTTCCAAGTCTCAGTTCAAATCACAGACTAGTCATTGTTTTATAGTAAACGATTATTGCAGTGTTCCTTCGTTTTCAATTTGTGTCTCCTATAAGCAGAAACCTAAGGCTACTTAAATGGTATCAACAAATTAAATTAGCAGGCCATTTCTATTAAGTGGTGTCATACCAAAGTCACTTCCACTCAGTAAGACATGACTCACCTGGTTGTAGAGTTTGATATTAGCCAACAGGAATGACACAGGTGTGATTTGATACTTTGGCTAAGTTTACTAGAATGCTCTCTCTGGCTCCACAAAGCTGAAGTTGGTGGAGGTGAAGCCAAGAGTGAAGGCACAGTCTCAGAGCCTGCAATCTGCGCATGAACTCTTCCCTTCTTCCCACTGTACTCAAAGCCCAGAGCAGGTCACCTAGCTTGTCTACCCCCAGTGAAGCTAAGGGTCCTTTTCTAGAGTTCACACAGGTTGGAGAGAGGCATTCACATTCCTGGAGTGGGAAAATATATTTCACCAGGCCAAGGAGCAAGATAAGCAGAATAAGACTGCAAGGCAGAGGAAATATTATAGGCCATGGTGATTTTAGAAGACAGCTCTTCAAACAACCTGGTTCACAAATCTCGAGTGGAAATGTCCAAGCTGTTCATTTGGTCCTGTGTATCTCCTGCAGGGCAGCGAGGGGCCCCCTGGGAAACCTGGACCTCCTGGACCCCCTGTGAGTTGTTTAAGATTTAAACTTTAATTCTGTGCACTTAAGACTCATAAGGCAGATTGCTTAGATGCTTGAAAAGCTATTATGTCTTCTGAGTTTCCCCTGTGTGTGTGTGCATGCATGTTGTGTGTGTGGAGTCAGCATGCATGGCTGTACGCTGGCCCGCCTCTAGACTTCCTACAAAGGATGGAGAATCATTTGACTACCCTCTACCATCTCAGAAAATAAAAGGCCTTTAAAAGGACGTCCTTTCTTTACCATGCAATTCGAACTTTCAAAGATGCTGTGTGTGTTCACCTGTGAGTGATGTCTGAGACATGAGGAAATTCTCCTTCTACGGCATGTAGTGAGAAAAATTCACGAGAGCCCTGGACGTTTGCCCCCATGGTCTCCACAGACCTGCATTCTTCCAGGGAAGCTCTGGCAAGGAGAGGCCACTCTGTGGCAAGTCTGCCCTCGTGTGGGGCCTTGGTCAAATTGCAGCAAGCCTGAGGTCCACAGCCATTATTTCCCCGCATTGCAAATTTAGGAGAGAGGTAGTGTCTCGCGGCAGCCTTCTGAAACCTAAAGCGGTGTTAGGAGCCTGCGTACAGTTGCACGCTTTGCACACAAGCTAACTGCTTGACCCTCTCTTTTTTTGTACATGTTCTTCATCTGATTCTTTCTTCACAAAGGAGAAAGACAGAAAATTCCTGGTGTTCTGTTCTAAAATACGCTCCTCTTCTCAATGGAAAAGAAAGAAAATTATATCAAGAGACCTGATTTTTTTTTATATCAGGCTTAATAAATCTTCAAAAATAATTCATTTCTGAGACAGATTGTACATCTTCTCTGGGAAACTTTCTTAGAAGTCTCCTAAGTCTTTTACGTCTTCTCCGGGCATAGCATACTAAAATATAGCCCCTGCTCAGTTATTCCCCAATGAACGAGAGCAGAAGAAGAAACAGGCAGAGCTTTTTCTTCCCTCCCTGCTGTTTTGCATATGCGTGAGAACCGTGCTCGCTGGGCACACCACCATTATCCCCAAGCGGCTATGAAATGATGGCTTCTTCGTTTTTGCTTCTGAGATATTAAAAAAATACCAAAAAATGAAAATAAACACTTGGATATTTAATCTAAGACTTTGATGTCCTTTCTAGGTGCTTCCAAACTGAATGTTTCATGTGCATTTTCCCCATGGTAACATGGATGGAAATTTTCAAACTGTACTATGGGTTCTCTCTCTCTCTCTTTTTTTCTCCATATTCCCCAGGTATTAGGGATGTTTTTTGTAGAAGTGCCCACACGGGATTGTGAGTGAAGCTGTCCTCCAGTTCACCTCAGTTTTCCGTTTGGTTTGAAGATACTGTAGGAAAGCCTCACTTTGCAGTACCAAATTGTTCCCTGTTCACATCTTCATCAGTCTTACTACACGGATGCCTGCAGGTCAGCAGGCTGTAAACATGGCAAATTGGCGACTCAGAAACTGAATTTTAATGAGCAAATAATATTTTCCCTCTGAATACATTAGTGCCTCGTCTGCAGACTTGAACACTACTCAAACCCAAACGGGAAACATCCAGGTGCTCCAGGCGTGGCTCAGGCTCCTTTTTTCCGCTTTCCCGTTTTGAGACATTGAGACACAATGATAGCTTGTTTATTATATTAAATCCACTTTAAGTATAGAATAGAAAAACTTAAGTAAAAAATAATATCAGAAGAATGCCATTTGGTAAAATGACTGAGGTTCAAACGCTCACTTCCGCATCTCCTTTCTTCCCTAAGGGTATCCCGCTCAATGAAGGAAACGGCATGAGCAGTTTGTACAAAATCCAGGTAATTCCATGCCTTGTTACCTGCGATCATTTTCCCCTTGTCGGGTTCTGTATTTTCTTCTCTTTTTTCTTCCTTTGAAGGGAGGAATGAATGTTCCCAGTTACCCAGGACCCCCAGGACCCCCTGTAAGTACAGATGAATATCTTGAAGTTGCTTTAGCTAGACCACAGTAATGATTGATGGGGGGGGGTCTCTCAAGCTCACTGAAAACTGAACGCCACAAATGTAACCAAATTTTACAGAGTAAATAATAAGTGAAATCAATTTAAATAAAAGAAAAATTTCACAAAACCTTTCTAATGGAAAATTTTTAGCATAATGCGACTTTTTCATTGTCAAGCTAAGTTCTAATCGACGTCTAATCATGCTCATAGAAATAGCAACATATTGCTTCTTTAGAGTTTTTTATTGTGAGTGGTGTGTATGTAAGTATATGCATGGGATATACATGCAATGCATATAGAAGCCAGAAGAGGATCTAGATTCCCTGGAGCTAGAACCACCCATCATGGGTGCTGAGCCCTGAACTTGGGTACTCTGGAAGAGAATTATGCACTCTTAACCACTGAGCTGCAATTCCTCTACACCCCAAGTTACATTTCTTAATTTTATTCTTCAAATCCAAACTTCAGCAAAATATGTACCATCCTTACATTTGTTAATGGGCATTTGAAGAAAAAAATGCCTCAGATTCTGTAACTGTGTTTTCATAACAATTAAAACATCTTTGTATGCTTTTCTTCTAGGGCCCAAAAGGTGATCCCGGCCCAGTGGTATGTATGCACTTACCTCTGTGCGGTAGTCTTGGTTAACACTGCAAAGGATAACCAAGCAAAGGCGGCCTGCCGTCTTAGCTGTGTCTCAGTTAAGGTGTCAGAGACAAGCAAGCAGGTGGAGATAAGCCAGCAAACAAATGCATCCTTTGTTTTCAGGATGCATTGGTGCGGATGCTGTCCCTGCCCTTGAGGGACTCTTTCCATCAGCAGGTTTTAAAAATCGTCCTCTGATGTAGGAAGGCACATATAAGGCTCTTGACAAATGGGACGCTTCCCTCTAATGGCCTTCTTTTGGTGATTGATTCAGTTTTAAGTAGCTTGTGGAAGAGAAATACTTAAGGGAGAGAAATTCCTTAATATGTCTGACATCTCGCCAGCAAGAAAAGGGGAAAGGACTGTTTATTTACTTTGCATGTCTCGGGCAATTATTCTGCAGGGAGTGCAGACTGTCATAAACCTGCTTATTGAGTGGAATATATACAGAGGTTAACACTCAGCCAAGAAGGAGATCGTGTCCTCAAGCTGCCCAAAGGGTGATAATTGTTCGCAGCATCTCTCTCAGCCGTGGAGCCTCGCGACAAAACTTCTGCCAAATTCAATTAGATTCCCTTTAACCTTTGGCATTTCTTTCCCTGCCATGTCCTTTTCAAGCAAATATTCCATACTTCATGCTCCATTTGTATAGCCTTTTAGTCTTTGAGGACAGAATTGAAACTTAAATGTACCTAACACTGAAATAGGCTTTCAAAACACTTTCTGTTGCTCTGAAACAAAAAAAGTCTTTTTTTTATTATAATTGAAGTTGGTAAAACTGTCTGAATAAATATTAAACCATAAAAGAGACAAACCATAGAAAATAGCTTTTAATGTATAAATATAAATACATTTTCAAAGAGAGATTTATCAAAGAAGTTATCTTTGTTACTGAATATTATTTTTATTAGATGTCTATTTGATTTACCCTAAAATAATTACTTCAAGTCCTAAGTACTATATTCTGAATCCCAAATGTGTTACGTAGACTTTTTTCCGTGATTGGTTATTCTTTCTTTGTTTGTATCTTTGAAAATACTATTCCATGTGTTCATCTAGAAACATGGTGTTCAATTTTGTTTCTATTTTTTCATCGTATTGATAAAAATTCCCCTAGTCTTACTTTCTTACAGTCTTGTAGAACAGCACCCCTCTGAGTTATACAGATAAATTCAGACTTCTCACTAACATTTCTGGAACATTCTTTCACATTCTTACGTTAATAATTGTAGGTTAAGGTGAGAACATTTTAAAAACATATTATCCTGGAGAATAAATTACAATTTATTAGCGCTGGAAAGTAGCTGGTCAAAAACTAAGACCTTTTGAGTAAAATTTAAAGAAATTAGGCCCCGTGTTTCTTAGCTTCAGCAGGGCAAAGAATAAAAACTAATTGAAGGTTAGTCTCTGTGTTTAGAATATGAACTGGAAATATGGAGTCATGGAATTAAACAATGTGTGAACATTCATACAACATGAACACACCCCTTGCTATTTTCATCATCTCCCACCCACGGTGTGCTGGGTATAGAGAAAAAGCACCCCACAGTACAGGAATAAATCAGGAGTGGAAGGACTGTACCTTCCAGTGCGCATGTCTGAAACCCCAACACGGGTGGGCGGAGGAAATGCACTCCCTGGGTATCTATCCTTCACGTTCCTGACATGTTCAGTCAGCTGTGTGCCACTCTGACAAAATACTGGAGATAAACAACTTAGAAGGAGGAAATACTAGTTTTGATGGACGGTTTCAAAGGTTTCAGTCCTTTGTCAGCTGCTCTGTTGGGCCTGTGGGAAGTCCGAGGACCAGGAAACACTTAGTGAGACTAAGCTGCTAGCCTCGTGGTGGCAGGAAACGAAACACAGTCTTCATTTACAACCATGCTCCATCCCTAAAGCCTGTTAAGCTATAAATCTCTAGTGGGTTAATTGATGAGGTCAGAGTCCCCATGAGCCCTGCATCTGTGTGCAAGGACATGCAGATCAGCCCTTAAACTCATGCACTTTGGGAAGATAGTTAAGAGTCAAGATATAACACATAGCAATAATATTCTTCTGAATAAACCTCTGTAGAGAAAGAGATTACCTTCAGCTGGATATACTAATAATCTAATGGTTTCCTGAGGCAGAACACTTTTTTTTAGTTATTCAATATCAAAGTGATTTCAATTAAATAGTTAATTATTATCTGCTCCCAAACAAATGCTGATTAATTGATTACTTCTTATGTTGTAAGGTAAGACTGCCAGAAGTGTAAACAAAGAGATGGCATGATACCAGGATATATCCCACGCATCGATAACTCAGGGCCTCCTCTCACAGACTTTCACAGACTAGAGTCTGAGCACCTTTTTATTTTTTATTCTTGTGACTGACAGGTTATTTATTAGTGAACACTAAAAAAAATGTTTTGAAACATAAAATGTACGAAGTTGTACACGCATTTATTAGGTTATATAATATGGGGATAAACAATAATGGTTGTTACAGCTTTAGAAATATTTTCTAAGCAGAACTGTATTTTATGCAAAAATGCATCTACAGAGAATACAGTTTGAAAGCTCGCTTTTCTAGTGTGTTTGTTTGTTTGTTTGTTTGTTTGTTTGTTTGTTTGGAGACAAGGTCTCACTTGTAGACCAGGCTAACCTGGAACTCACAGTGATGTGACCTCTGCCTCTCGGGTGCTTGGATTAAAGGTATGCACCACCACACCTGCCAGGGTTGTGAGCCTTAAAGCAGCCAGTGTCCTAAGAAAATATTTTTAGCTAAAAGTAATTAATTCACAAGAAATTATCAAGTGACTCCATTTTACTTATTTCTCTGTGTTTCTAGAGATTTGTTTATGTTTCTGTGCTTGGTTTGCCTGATACGTACATGCATCACATGTATGCTGTACCCACAAGAGGCCAGAAGAGGGCATCATATCCCCTAGAACTGGAGTTACAGGTGGTTGTGAGTCACCTTGTGGATCCTGGGAACAGAACCCCCATCTTCTGCAGAAGCAGCCAACTGTCGAGCCTCACTCTGGACCCACTCTTCATCTTTCTTGGTCAAAATGGTTTTTTTGTTCAAATCATAAGTGTTTTTCAACAGATTTTTCCAAATGCTACTTAAAGACCGACAGACTGGGACCATGCAATAGAACATACAAAGTGCTGGTCTATCCCCTTTCAGTTCTGTCAGCTTGAGCAATGCCTTAAATTATTGACCATGCCACTCGTGGGGTTATCTTCCTAAGCGTTTGCAATCCATGCTAAGGATGCTACCGTCTGCTTCGAGAGCTCCACTTCTGCTCACTCTTAAACAGTCCAATCTTATTAGATCGTAAGCTAGCAGCCCCAGGTGTCTCACAAATTGGCAAACTTTATTAAAATCTGCTTCCCATTCTAATCCTTACTGAAATTGGAGTTATTAATATACTACAGGGATTCATCCTGATTAGATTCTTAATCAGAATAAAAATAATTAATCAGAAAACAGACTCACGCCTGGAGAATAGCTTTAATTCCCGAGCTATGTTCATATACCTAAGGCCTGAAAATAGAGGATGCTGTTCACTAGCCTGGTTGGGAATCAGAGTTGATGGATGTGAGCAATAAAAAGACCTCGACTTTCAATCATTGCTTATAAACCTTTGGTCATTGCTCCCGCATGCTTCGTTTTCCCATTTACAGGGAGAGCCTGGTGCGATGGGCTTGCCAGGACTGGAAGGGTTTCCTGGTGTAAAGGTAAGCACAGAGGCAGTGTTGGTTCAATATTAAGAAATGTATGCTCACCTGCTATTATGCCAATAACTGCTCTATGTTTATTAAGTATAGGAGACCGAAACAAGTCAAGCTTTTATACTTACGGGGATTGTTTTCCAGAGAGGGATACAGAAACTAACAGGGAATGCACAATAAAAAACAAAGTTATCAGAAAATGCTACAGAAAGAAATCGAAAGTAGAACAGGCTAAAGGGTATCACACGTGCTTGGTGGGGGTGGAGGGTCCTCCAACGTCAATCATATGATATCCCAGAAAGCAAGAGCTGAGCAGTGACTTAAGGAAGGTGACTTAGCCACATCCACCTAAGTCTGAAGAAAGAACAATTCATGAAGCAGAAACCACAGATGTGAGGACCCGGATACACAAGCCACCAGCTCCAGTGATAATGGGAAGGTCAATGCGTGAACGCAGAAGTCTTAGATATGAGGTCTGAGAAGTGGGGGTAGGGTAGAAAGGTGACCCCAGGATATCAAACAGTGCTGCTCATTGTGGCCACTGGAGGAACGGTGGTGGGCAGAGGATGGAAGAGACGGAGGTAAGCTCCAGCATTATCTAATATTCTAGATCGCTTTCTGTCGCTGTGATAAAATAGTCTCAGCAAGTGCGGCTTGGAGGAACGAAAGGGTTTCCTTGGCTACACTTCCACATCGCACTCCATCATCAGGTGGTCAGGGCAGGAACTAGAGCAGGAACCTAGAGGCAGAGATTGAAGACATTATGGAGGAATCGTTAGCCCTGAGGATCTAGAGGAGAAAAGACCAAATCCACAAGTGTCCAATTAAAGCAAGCTGTATTTTGGGGACTGACCAAGTCAGCTGTCTCCCCCTAAGTCAGGATTTGAGAAAGCAGCCCCTGCTGACCTCTTGAAGTCCCTTTTATAGGAGAGATATGATGTTCCCAGAGGTGAGAGAGCTGGCTGTTATACATTGTTAAAAGGATACAATGATAAGGAAGGATCAAGGGTAAAGATGGTCAACATGTAAGTGTTGCAAGCAGTTTAAATCAGATCTAAGAAACAGGAGCTTGTTCCCTTAACTTGCAAGAACTTAATACACGACAAACAGGAATTTATTCTTGAACTACAAACAAAAACCTTAACCTATACAGGACAGAGACTTTTTAATTACAAGGACAAAGAGGAAAACTGCAAATAGAACTCTTAACCTACAAGGTATAGCTTTCCTGTTTGGGTCTCCCATTAACTTACAAGGTATATTATTCCCGTTTAGTCACCTTAAGTTTATAAATTATGGCATTGTCTTATGCTCCATATCTCTTTATTTCATCAAGTCTTCTTTTACATCCCTAAGCAAAATTGTGCGGCTTTTTTTTTTAACTATGGGTTCTGCTCAATAAAATTGCCATTTTGCTCTCCCACATGTCATCCCCAGCATGGACAGCAGTGTCTACCATATCTGAAACACACTGCCTCTTGAAGGCACCCGAGTCATTCTGGTTTTCAGAGCAATTGCATGGATCTTCTGACTGGTCATTGGAGGAGAACTACAGATCTTTAGTTCTCAGTCTTTCTTATTCTAACCCTGCATCCGACAGGAGTAGGTGAAGAAGAGATTCTCAGGAGATATTCAGTGTGATTAATCTTTCAGGTCATAGTAGTAATTTTTATTATGTGTAGAATTTTAAATATTGACTAACTTTAGCTGTTAGAATGCATGGCTTCCTCTTGAAATAAGCCAAAGTAATATCATAAATAATGGTTTTCATTAGTACCTTGAATTACTTTGTTCTTTAGAGGATGAAAATATAATAGGTTGAATTGTGTATACATTTTTTCTGTTTTTCTAGTTTTCTTCATACAAGTTAATAACAATAACACTTATTATATTCAACAAAGGCTTTACAAATCCAATTTCTTTTAATTGTATACATAAGTATTGTATTTACATTTCTACCCCTTCCACAATAGCATGGCAAATTACTATTTGAGCAATGATTATAAAAGTAAAGAGTATATAGCTATCATTATAAGTAGCCATTTCTATTTTAACCTCAACAGGGAGATCGAGGCCCAGCAGGTCCCCCAGGACTAGCCGGCATGTCGGTGAGTTTCACTTGTGTCATGTTAGCTTTTCATGTATGCATTTCTATCTCAGTCTATAGATAGTGATGAAGGGTTTTTGAGTATATGGTGGCTGATGGCAACAGTTGTCCAGAGCCTATCTCTGTGGTCCGCCTCGGCGGGTTACTCAGTCTAGGGGTTGTAACCCGCCTGGCAGTTAGTAATTCCAGGGTCCCGGAGAGGTGCTATCTGGAAGATATGGGCGAGAAAAGAGGAAGGAGGCCATGCTAGGTTTGTCAGAGCCTCCCTTTATTAGAGTCAGGTTACAACTTATATAGGATGAGGAGTTTGGCTTGGGATGGGGGCAGGGGCATGGAATCTTGCCACGTGGTCCACGGTCACGTAGGCCAGGAGGTTACGTTCGGTCAGGTCACGTAGGCCAGGAGTTCACAGGTTGACACACGTAGTTCTCTAGATAGTTTGGAATGTGAGGTAGGTTCCGCTAACAGATAGCTCTCTATTAACAGATGATTGGGTGTGGGGTAGGCTCTGCCAGTAAAACAATTCTAATTATTGTTAGGGGTGAGTGGGGTTCTCTGCTAACTCCTCATGGCAATGGTTCCTGTAATAATTTTGGGGGAAACGGCTCCTGACATATCTCGCTGCTCTTGATTCTAGCATGTCTGTTCTTCATTTTGACCATTCCCCTGCTTTTTGCCTTTTGTTCCTTCCCAAGTCTCTTTCATGGAAAGAGAGGAAATCATTTTACACATGGCTGTGCATTAGTGTGTGTGTGTGCACAGCTTTGAAAACTCACTTTTTATACCTCTGTCCCTGTCATATTTCAGCAGTTCTCTATCTCCCCGAGGCCATGTTCTCATCTTGGGGCATGTGCATCGGGCTCCCACATTAAACTGTAGTCTGCCTGGGTGCTCACTTCACCCAGGGTTATTAGCAGAGCTTCATTACTGCTAATGTTTTCTCGTAAACCAGGCTTCAGCCCTCTCAGTCATTTTTTGTGGCTCTCCAGTGTCAAATGCTTTAATCTCATCAAGGTCTTCGCAGATGAATAGGAAGTGCTCCCAGAAAGGTTGAAATCATTTCAACGAGCCCTTGGGACAATTCTGATCTTCATTCATGATGCCCCCATTAAAATTTTGTGGTCACGGTTTACGAGTAAGAGGCCATTTATCCTCTTGGCAGATGACCCCACAGGGAAAGTCCAGCATCATATTATAAGAAAGTCCATGGAAACCATGTGCTTGGTTAGTAGGAGCACCGTGAAGATGAGAAGGGGCCCGACTGTCAGCCCCACGCCACCGCTGCTTCACTAACACCACTGAGCATCACTGTATACAACCTAAGACCCCCAACCACCATACATTGCCACCTACTGCCATCCTAAAAAGGTCCATGGACCTCTCACTATTACATTTAACTAGCTCAAATAAATAACAAAGCGCTATCCATCATGTAGACGCCTTACAGAGAACGACATTCTTTATTAGATTTGTCCATACTGAGACTAAAAATGTATACAATTGCCAAGGCAAAAAAAATTAAAAATACTTTCTCTAGAATTTATATAAAATGAAGATTGTTTATGAAAGTGGACTTCACACTAATCTTACACCCTCCACACACATCTGACTCTCCTCCTCGTTAGCGTTTGGGGGCTCTCTTTCTGGAACCATACTCAGAAGGCCATCTCAATCAGTTCCCTTACACTCACGTTCTCATACTCACAAAGAAATTCATCTTCCCATTACATCCATTTACATGTGACTTTAGCATACTTTCTACTATTACCATAAATTGTCTGTGTTCAGAGAAATATTTCTAGATACCTGTTGTCAGAGACCATTCCCAGCAGACCAAACCAGAAGAAAACACACTGAAACTATATTAATTGCAATAATGTTTAGCCAATAGCTTAAGTGTATTTCTAGATATCTCTTACTTCTTAAATTAATCCATTTGTATTATTTTATATTTACAATGAGGCTTGTGGTTTACCAGCAAGGTTCCAGTATGTCTGTTTCCTGTGGTGGCTACATGGTATCTAACTGACTCTGCCTTCTTTCTCCCAGCATTCAATTTAGTTTTGCAGCCTAGCTCTACTCTACCCTATTTCAAGCCAAAGCAGTTTCTTTATTTATTAACCAAAATAGCAACACATATAAAGAAGGGTTTCCCACACCACCCTTTTCTGTCTAAATAAAAGGAAGGTTTAACTTTAACATAGTAAAATTACATACAACAGACCCAATCCCACCACCTGCCCAGGTAGTGGTGTGGGTTGTGTTGAGCCATGGGCATGGTCTCTACCACTTTCCTCCTAATCCCCGAGTGGCCATACAAGCACCCAGGCCCACAAACACCATTCAAGTGCTCCTTAGTTGGACCTCCTGAAAGAGCAGCCCAGACTCAAAATAAACACACAGAAACTATATTAATTGCAATACTGTTTGGCCAATACCTTAAGCATATTTCTATCTAGCTCTTAAATCTTAAATTAACCTATTTCTATTATTTTATATTTTACCATGAGGCTCATGGTTTACTGGCAAGGTTCGAGTGTGTCTGTCTCCTGCGGCATCTCACTGACTCCGCCTTCTTTCTTCCAGTATTCAATTTAGTTTTCCCACCTAGTTCTATCCTGCCCAAACAAGCTTCTTTATTCATTAATCAATAAAAGCAATACATATACAAAAGGACTTCCCATATCAGATACCAGCAAAGTAATTAAAGTATGTGTATTAGTTTCAAAAGATAGTTTAAATGAGAAATTCCAGAAATATTTTTGAAGGCTGTAGTTTGATTGAAATATCGGACATATATTTTAATACCTCACAGCTGATAAATTTGCTTTAAAAGCAACATTCACAACACTTAGAAGCACTTAGCAACTTCCGAATTAGGGAAGGGTAAAAACTGTCATGACTACACATGTGCAATTGTGCGATTCAAAATAAGTATTTTTTAACTGGTCCTTGGAAAACAGAATAGTTAGGAGGATGGACAAGAAGTGGTAATGGCTACAAGACATTTTAAATGCACTCAGTGCCACTGTGCCGTACACTTTCAAGTGAGTACATGTCAAATTTTGTAACAGATGACAGAGACAGAGATATATTCTGCACTGTCTAAAACTCTTGAGGTGATTCTTGCAGTTGAAACAAAGCTAAAGTCAGTTGTGCCTGCCATGACTATTCAGTGGAGGCCCACCGGACCCAATCCTGCCCTTCCTAGAACACAACAGTCTGCCTTTTTCCTCTGTTTCCAGGGTAACCCTGGGCTTTCTCTAGAATGTCTGTCTTTCTCCCTTCTCTGAAGGGATTCACCTCCCAAAATTCTAAAACAGGTTGAAAATGAAACCCTTCCCTTTTAAAGTCTCATGTGCTCCCTTCTATCCCCACAATATCCTTCCCAGCTCTGGGTAGGCGGGGAGAGCAGGAGGTCCTCTTCCAGAGACAACACGGTAAACCCAGTCTGATGCTCTGAGCTTCACTTCCTGCCTTGGCCAGACCCCTGTGTTAGTAACATTCTCCATCCTCGTGACAAAATACTTGACGGAACAGCTTAAGGCTCAAAGTCCATAGACAAAGCCTATCAGAGCAGGGAAGGCATGGCTGCTGGGGTAGGATGGGCAGATGCAGAAAGAAATTGAAATGTTTTTTCTACGTGTTAGTAGATCAAACAGAGAGCTCCAGCTGGAACCAGAAGTGAATATGAGCCTCAAGGCCTGCCTCTGAGCAGCCAGCTTGTTTCTGCTATAAAAACACAGTCCTAAAGGTTTATAACTTCCCCAAACCTCAGCAGTTGAGGACCTCATGTTCACATACAGGAGCCTGTAGGGTACATTGCACATTCAAACTGTGGAGGCATCGTGTCCCTACCTCTTCCCGTGGTCTGTCTGCTCCAGGGTTTCCTGCTTCTTGTTCTTTGGGCCAAAGCACATTGTGGGGGGGGGGATATTTTCCTCAACCTTTTACCCAAATACAGCTTTTCAAATAAAATGGTTTTTTTCCATATTATTTTACTACCAACATAGAAACTCCCTTGTGAAACTCAGAACCTGATGTAAATTCCTCTCACCTCTGCCTTCTTTGCTTTCTATCGGTGTGATTTTTAAAAAAATTACCAAAAGCAACTTAGGAAGTTTATTTGGCTAATGTGTCCTGAACACAGCCCATCCCTCAAGGAAATCAGGCAGGAACTCAAACAGGGCAGGAACCAGGAGGGAGGAACTAAAACAGAGACCACGTAAGGCTATTACTTATTGGCGTGCACTTTATGGCTTGCTCAACTTGCTCTCTCGTACAACCCCGGACCATTAGCCCAGCTGTAGCACTGCCCACAGTGAGCTGGCCCTCCCACATCAATCATTAATCAAGAAAATGTCCCACAGACTTGTCCACAGGCCAGTCTGATGGGGGAATTTCTCAATTACGGTTTCCTCTTCCTAAATGACCCGAGTTTGCATCAACTTGACAAACAACAACAACAAAAACCAACCAGTACACCCTCCCCAAACTCCCACCTCCATCCCCTACCATAGAGCAGCAGTTCTCAATCTATGGGTCGTGACCCCTTTGGG
Source organism: Neodon shergylaensis (assembly GCA_025134845.1). Lineage (NCBI taxonomy): Eukaryota > Metazoa > Chordata > Mammalia > Rodentia > Cricetidae > Neodon > Neodon shergylaensis. Next base: position 2,556,214 of record JABTXL010021554.1, on the reverse strand, counting down.
TCCATTTGTAACATTGAAAATACATCCTACGTATCAGATATTTACATTACAATTTATAACAGTAACAAAATTACAGTTATGAAGCAGCAAAAAAAATAATAATGTGCTTGGTGGTCACCACAACATGAGGAACTGTATTAAAGGGCGTAGCATTAGGAATGCTGAGAACCACTGGCCTAGAGTAAGAAAGAATTGCCAGGAAAAAAAGACTTAAGGAGATCCAACAACGAGGGTACATGTTCAATAATATCCTCCCTCTCCTGGTCAGGACTCTGTAGTGTGTGCCTTATAGCCTCTGGGGTCTACTGTGCCCTGGAACGTGTACTGGTCCAAATAGACAGTAACCTACACTCTTGTGGAGGCAGAAATGCATGGCATCGGTAACATGGCTTTTTTGGTTTTCTTACAGGGGAAGCCCGGTGCCCCAGGCCCTCCAGGAGTCCCAGGGGAGCCGGTGAGCTACCAGCAATTTAGCAGCAGACCCACTGCTGTAGTATCTAGGTGCTATTTTAAAGAAATTTTTACCAATGAACTTTTTTCTTGGCTCACATTCTAGGGTGAGAGAGGGCCTGTTGGAGATACAGGTTTTCCTGGACCAGAGGGACCAGAGGGGAGACCAGTAAGTACTTAGGACACAGATACTGCTATCCTAAGAGATGTTCTATGCATTGTCTCTTCACTTTCCTCCTCAGAAACCAAAGATTTCAGCAAGCAGCTTCAGAATGAAGTGTAGACAGGTTCTAAATATTGAATTTGGGGTACTGGCAGGGGATTCCTCCAAGAGTTTCCTAGATCTCTATGTGGTATCTTTATTTTTTTTTTAAACAATGGTGAGGAAAGATGTGATTTTTGTAAGTGCCACTAAAGTTAACATCTTAGGTCTAGTAACTTCAGTAGTGTTCAAGTTAAATGTCCTGTCACATCCTAAGATAGGACGAAGCCAACAGCTTGCTGGCATAGCACCTGTGTGATAAACTAAGAAAGAAAACTTACTGTGGGCCTTATCCTGACAATGTCATTAATAACCATTACTGCAAATGTGTCATGCCCAGAGCCCTAAAAAAGCTTGTGTATTGATATGACATTGTGACAGTCACGCCCACCCAGCGGTTATACATCTAGCCCCTACTGTGAGCCAAGAGTGTCCTGAGGCCAGAGAGAGGCATGTGAAGCTCTGGGCTTTGTTTTAAAGATTTTTTCATCCTTTAATATGTATTTTATTTTATGTGTATGCGTGACCGCATGTATATATGTGTGTGTACCATATGGGTACTTGGTACACGTGGAAACTAGAAGAGGGCATCAGATCCCCCGGAACTATAGTTAGAGAGGATTGTGAACCATCAGAAGGGTGCTAAGAACCAAACCCAGTCCTTTGGGAGAGCAACAAGTGCTCTTAACCTCCGAGTCATCTATCCAGCCTATCAAAGTTTCTTTACAGAAGGTCTTGGTCATTCGCTCTGTCATGTATGGAAGGGAAGTACTGAAAATGAGTACCATGAATCATAGGAACTTTGTTCGCTACTTCTCTGACATTCAGAGTTTATGAATTCTCTGGCCTTCCTCTCCTCAGAGGTGGCAATGCAGGAAACAAAAGGCATAGGCTGTTCAGAGTCAGGCATTCTGGGCTCGATCGATGACCCAGGGTGTTCCATGAGTCAATCTGGCTGGTGGCATGCGGTGTAAAGAGACCTGCAGTGCTGGCTATAGGAAGTACCAAGTGAACACTATAATGTTCTGAGCTTCCCGTCACCTCCCCTTAACAAATTTTCCCCCCTAACCCTTGTGAATCAGCCCACAAAGGGCTTGTGATTGAGTTCCCCCATATATACTACAATTGGCAATTGTTTTTCATTAAACGAACATTTTTGAGCAACTGTTCCATGCTAGCAATGGTTGGTGCTGAAAACCGCTGCAAGAGGCACTCATTCCTGTCTGAGGGAGCTCCCACCGGGGCGCTGCCACCCTATGCCTAGGAGTATAGCAGGGGTGTTGTTTGGATTTAGTCTGTTATCAAAAGAAGAGAACATAAAGTTGAGAAGGGGTCGTATTGAGAGGGACTCATGGAGAGTTGGTGGGAAAATGGGGATAGATGTGATCATGTTTCTTTGTGTATGTGTATGGATGTTTTTTAAAAAGAGAAGCATGTACATTTAAAGGTTCAAACATGAGTTCCAGTTTTACATTTGATTTATCTTTTATTCAGGCGTCACAGTTGTTTCTCATGCTCTCTTTAATCAGCTTTACCTGTGTTGCTAGTGTTCTGGCAGGTAAAAACAGTCTTTGAACTATACGCTTCAGGGAACATATCCTTAGTTAAAGCGCTCTCCAGAATTCCCAGGGTGCTTCAGAGAAGTCCTGAGCCTATGGTTGGGTTACCAACCGCAACAGATGCCGGTGTGGTTTGCAGCCCTGAAACAGGTGGCTGTCTGCAGCTGTGTCCTTGGGGAGCCTGTGCCCGTGAATCAAAATCTCTCAGGCTTTCCCAGTGCGTTTCTATCAAATGCCGCTCCCTCACCTTCATCTCTCTCTCTTCAAATCACATCTCAAAGCCGCGTCTGCAGCTGGGCTCTGGGTATTTGATTTGACCCCAAGCCCTTTTCCTCCCTCTGTATCTGATAGGCCATTCTGTCAGTTTTACAAATCTCCACTCAGGGCTGGCTTTATGACCACTTCCAGAATACCTTTTAGAGGAGCCAGAAGTTCCCATTTTCTAATAAAAAAAAAATGTCACTGCCTAATAGTCTCAAAAACAATGATTACAGATTCCCAGCTCTCATTTACTATTCTTTCAAACCGAAAAATAATCATTTTTCTCCAGTTGATGGTTTATTTTATAGTAGGAACACATTCTGGCCATGTTATGAAATTCCCTCAGAACCAAGTGGCAGCGTTTGCTGAGAGGGAACCTGGGATTAAAAATGCTAAAAGGTTGTTGTGGAGACTCAAGTCCCAAGAAGACGTCAGTGAGTGTCTCCCCAGACAGATAGGGAATCAACAGCAGAGCAAAGAAAGGACACCTATGAAGCACAGCTTGGTGAACTAGTGAGTGTAACTGGCGTGACTTACAGGAGTGTAGGTGAGGAGCTCCTGGTAGGAGCACAAATGATGCCCAGAAAGCTGCATCACCATGGGTAATGCTCACAAAAGCTGGAGCCCTGGCGCTCACTGCACAACCTACAGGCAGCTCACCAGGATGGAGAGTGTGTTCTCCAATTTCTTCCACTGTTTCTGGGCAGTTCAGCTGATCTAAGGGCATCTCTCAGAAGTCCTCACTGCTCATTTAACCTTGGGAAGGAGGAGTAGAGTGAATATGGTCAGTTTCAGGAACTTCCTAAAGCTTTCAGGTTGTTTATCCTGAATTTTAAGTAGCTTTGAAGGATGGAGTGTTTTGTCTTCCTTTAAACTATCCTGAGTCTTCCCTTCAAGATGGAAGGTTTATCCCAGAGAAAACTCTTGCACAACAGAGGTATAAAATATCTCCACAGCTCATCCATTCAATGCTTTGAGGCCCCATCACTCTTCATAGGAGGTGGAGGAAGCCGTTTTGGGTGACGCCACAATTCCATGTTGCTGTGCTTCCTTCTTGGTTGTAAACTCATTCTTACATTCTTCACTGTGTATGTGAAGATGCCGGTGTTAATCAAATGGACTAAATTCCCAACCCTGGTCAATGTAGCCAGTAAATGGCAATCAGAATTTGAGCTTGGGGCCACCAGGCTGTACGGATTCTCTATTCAATTTTGCCATTCAGACTCACCAAGATATGAAGTAATATGTAACATATTTTTGTGTGTTTAACTATGACTGTACATAGACATGAGATAGACAAGTTTTTTTTTTATCTTTTCAGGGCATAAATGGAAAAGATGGATTACCAGGTGCTCAGGTATGGGAAAAAATATTAAATGGTATGAATTCTTAAAATTTCTACTTTTTAAGTATATGTATCTCAGAACCATTTGGGTCAGTTAGACTGATGGAAAATCTTGGTAAGCAATGATTTTTAGTGTTAACATCTGTTTTCCAGGGCATCATGGGTAAACCTGGAGACAGAGGCCCCAAAGGAGAGCGCGTATGTATATCACTACTGTGGTTGATGCTCCCGCCTGTCTGATACAACTCTTCCATCTCTTTAGCCACACAAGGAAGCCTGTAGACAACTTTGGTTCTCCCGACATGAAATGGTTAGGATGTACACGAAACAATGTATCCACTAGGAATAGGATGCCACACTTGAGAAAGTCATGTGGACAGTGTGCCTGCTAGTTGGTCTTTGTGCACATGAGTCTGCCTTTCTATTCCAGTTTGAAAGCGTTTTACCTAACCCTCCTGTCTGAGACACATAGGCCAACTACAACCACCACCCAAATTCTTTTGGCCAGCTGAGGGATTTCTCACCCACAATGGTATTGACACGTGGAGGCAGATAAGTTTTGGTGCTGTTTGGCTGCCTAGCATATTGCAGAACACTGCTGGCATTGCCGGCCCTGTCCTGATGCAGCCGCACCATCATGCCTACGCTGTCAGTACCCAGACATCACTAAATGCCTTCCAGGGAGCAAGACCGCCCAGGCTGAGAAACACTGGTCCACGGGAACGCTAAGTGGAGTAGGGAAACTGAGGATGGAGAGGAGCAGGAAGGGAACGGCATGTGAAGTTCTGCATGCAGGTGTGGAGTGTACTTTTGTTAGAACTCTGGAGGCTGCCGGTGCGGCTACTGGAACTTACCAGCATTTTCTGTAATGAATCATAATCTCCTAGTAGGACTTGTGTTCCTGGTGTCAGTTACACAAGCCTTGTTACTTTGTAGAGTCCTTTTTAGGGCTGCTCCTATGTTTGTGACCATATATGTGTTTGTGTACTGGTGTCTAATTTATTGGCATTTTTTTAAAATGTTACACAAGTAATTCGTGATGATGGAAGGAAGTATGAAAAACAAGATAACATAAATTTAAGAAGAAAAAGTCTTCCATGCATCCTTACACAGGGATAAACATTAGATATTTTGAATGTATTTTAATTTTTCATTCTTATGTTTAATGTACACATATAATCAAATGTAAAGTATATATTCTTTCGAAATCAGATTGACAGTGTTTTGTAAACATTTTTTCTACTAGCAATATGCAATGACTATATATGGCTTCCCTAATCCTCTTTTTCCAAACAGCTATTTTCTCTCCAGTTTTCTTAATAATAAACACTACAAACATTTTTTTTAGAAAAAAATATTTTTAAAAAAGAGTTATGTGAGTATAGAGGAGTTCTCAGCCTCCACCCTGTGGCCTGCGCATGTGGATTAAACCCTCACATCAAGTCTGGTGATGGAAGCCATGCGCCCTTTTGAGGCCTGAAGTGACAATGGGTGAAAGGTGTCAACTCAGTTATCTCACCAGGACCCATACATAAAAATTTAAATGTTCTGCAAGGCGGTGGTGGCACATACCTTTAATCTCAGCACTTGGAAAGCAGAGGCAGGAGGATCTCTGTGAGTTTGAGGCCAGTCTGGTCTGCAGAGCTAGTTCCAGGACAGCTAGGACTGTTCTACAAAGAAACTCTATCTTGAAAAACAATAAATAAATAAATAAATAAATAAAGGTTTACATGATCATAAAATATGGATCATAGATCCAAGTATGTTAACATTTTTTTTAATCTTGGAAGTTTCAGCAGACATGAGCTAGAAGTCTACGTACTGATACTGATTTTATAAGACAATGCCATTGATAGAACAGGCATGTGTTTTCTTTCTACATGGCTTCTTTATCTCCTTTAGCACCTTATGATCACGTTCATACCTGTGATTGTTCACTTATTTTCATGAATTTTTTTTAAAATCAAGAGAAATACAGATGTGTGTTTTGCAGAACATTGAAGACCCAGGAATAGTGCGGGAAGTGTGGGGCAGCCTCTAGCACCCGTCTGTCACACTCAGCTCACACTCACTTCCCAGAGTCGCGCACATGAACTGAAGACGTGGAACTGAAGCACTTGCTGTGGGGTCACACTTCCCTTGGGCACGTCCCTTGACTTTGCTATTAGTCTCAGCATTACTAGAAAGGGTAACTCCTTATTTTCTCCCCAAACAGGGTGATCAGGGAATTCCAGGAGACAGAGGCCCACAAGGTGAACGTGGCAAACCAGGCCTTATGGGCATGAAAGGGGCTATAGGTCCTGTGGGGCCCCCAGGAAGCAAGGGCTCAATAGGATCACCTGGCCACCAGGGCCCTCCCGGCTCTCCAGGCATCCCCGGCATGCCGGTAAGTGGAGCCCCTGGCTCAGCCTGACCATGTGACTTTCTATAATGAACGAAATGCCAGTCATCTGTAAATATATGAAATAAGCTGGTCTGGACCATTATTTAAAGTTATATGCTGATCCTATTTTATACAATGTATATTATCATCTTTGCCCCTTCCCTGATCCTCCCCACCTCCCTACCCACCCAACTCACCCAATTTATCTCTTTCTCTCAAAACGAATAAGAAACAAAAGCCAAAAAAAAATCAAAAAACAAAAAAATCCCACAAAAACAAAAATCAAGACAAATAGGCAAAAACCCAGTAAGACAAAAAAAAATGCCAAAACAAAGCAAAACAAAATAAGAAATTCACACAAATGCCTTTGAGTTTGTTTCGCATTGGATAACAGGACATGCGACCTACCCTGAAGTGTAGTTGCCCAGTGACACTCCACTGGAGAAAGCTGATATTTCTCTTTGCCAGCAGGTATTAGCTGCAGATGGCTTCTTGGTTAGAGGTGAGACCTGTGTCCACCTTGCCTTCTCAGTCCTTTCATTCAAGTTCATTTTCCCATGCACATTGAAGACAAGGTAGCAGTTCTGAGCAACAGAAATCAGCACCTTGTGGGGACATCACATTGTCTTCTTCCTTCTTGCATTCTACATGAATGGACTGCTGTGCACGGACAAGATCACAGTCTTATTATCATATATCTATGCTCGATATGCCAACATGACGAAGGAATCAGGGGAGAATAATGGAGAACTCGCCAAGATAGGGACTTTGACAGATTAAGGGCATCAGCCTAATTTGTAGGAATAAGCAGGACCATGTCTGAAAATCACCTTCCATGGAGATTTCCCATAGATCTTTCATGTCCCTCATCTGGTCACAGCCCACTGGGCTTTGTATGCATTCCTCAAAGTGTGTGACTGGCCGTAGGAGGGAGCCCCTACATCACCGCTTCTCACGTGTGCTACGTTGTCTTCATTGCCATACATGCAGCCTCAGAGAATAACTGTTCATACAAAGAATAGCACTGAGATACCTTCAAATCCTGGCAGTCTTGAAAAGTGAGAGATCCCTTCTGAAAATGTCAAAGTATGTCAATAAAACATTGCTATTATCAATGTGGTTTCTTGTCAAAGGACTAAGCATTTAGTTAACAACACTTACCTTCTTGTAGTTACTCGGGTATCTCGGGTGTTTTCTATTGAAAATTTGCTTATGGGCAGGAGAAATAACTCTATCATTAAAGGCTATGTTCACGACCAAAAATTAAAATTTAGCAAATATATTTATATTAATATGTAAGTTATAGTAGCATGAGACAGGCAAGAGATGAGAAAAACACTTTATAGGATAATCCTGCAACAACATGATGTCAGTGATTGTTATAGATTTTTCTAGTATCCAGGAGTGGGGTACGTGTTCCATTGTGATTGATTATGAACAACATGCATTGTTTGAGCCTTTTAAGGTTATAAAATGAAGCAACAGAAACTGTACGTTCTAATTGTCTTTAGCCACATTTCTCCATTCTTAGGCAAAGTATTAGCATCACTGATTATAATCCCAGTTACTTGAAAAGCAATTATGAACTTCAGTTTATCCAAGCATTTGACCAAACAGTGTTTATTGCCCAAAACAGCGCACTGCCTGAAGATTTTGCCTGGCAGATGTTTATCGGGAAAGGTCTCCCAAGCCCAACATTTCCATTTCTCACCCACTTGTGTTCTGCTCTTTTTTAATAGTTGTTCTTTTTCCTCCTTTAGGCTGATGCTGTTTCATTTGAAGAAATCAAAACATACATTAATCAAGAGGTCCTAAGGATTTTTGAAGGTTAGATTCGCTTTGTAATAGTTGTGAATGTTTAACAAGTCTCCACTTCCCATTCCCTCTTAGGGAATCCCTTTAGAGACATTCATGAAAGATGACTCCGACTCCATGACAGCAACCTTAGCAGATCCATTTCATGGAGAGGCATGTCCTTTGGACAGAAATGTCTGCCTTATGCTGGCAAATGTTCTCTTTAAACTTCCCTTCCGTGCCACTTGTCTATAAACTACACGGGTGAAGGACCTTCGATTGGTGCTATTGGTGTAACTGTCTTTCAAATATCTCAATACCCATCCCACTCCATCTTGATTTTCCTCCTCTATGGAGTACGCCCAGCTCCCCCATCCCTGCCACCCTGGGGAGGTGTTTGATTTACCTATGAAGGTTCTGAAATACATAATTGATGGTTATAAGTGAATGTAGAACTTGCCAATCATGGTTTTCACATGGGGTAGCCAGCTGGGCATTCTAAATGAAGGTCTTTCGATTTCAGTGTCTTTAAGTCTCAACATGAATGCATTTCGGTTTTCTACCTTGACTGCCAGCTCAGCAGTATTTTAGGGGTTCATTTATTCTTTTTTTTTTTCAGTATTAAAGCCAGAGTATTGCTGAAGTCTGGAGTTGTCAATACAGAGACAGTCTATGTCCCTTTATTTATTCATTTTACATTTTAATGGGAATCTAGTTACCTCACTTTCTCCATCCTTCTCCTCCTCCAGACCATCCCCTTTTTAGAAAGGACCCTTTAGTTGCTAGGGGTAGGGTAGACTGTTTAGATTCTTAGAGAAACATTTCTACCACTTTATACTTAAGCTTTTGATCTATTTACTTTATTTCAACTCTTTTCCTTTGCTTCCTACTTCCAGAGATAACTTACATCCCCATTTTGAGTCTCTAGAATTTGCATTTTAAATTTGGTTTCTGTTCTCAGTGGAAAGTCTCAGTTTTCTTGCTTTATACCAAGACAAATATCCCTTGTCAATCTGACCCTCAGCTTCAAAAACCGTGTAGCTACTTTTTCCTTTTAAAGTCTCCTCATTCTTGAGCTTCGTGATTTTAAAAGTGTCTTGGTTGTTTTTCAAGCATCCCCAGGAGACTGAAATCAGATGCGAGTGTTCAATTCACTGTATTTATCCATGACAACATTTCAAAGTGGCATACTTTACAAATGCTGTGAACAAATACAGCATTGTGAACTATATAAAATAAATGAGTCCAAAATATAAAATAGCAATTTAAATGAAACTGGGAAATAATTCAGATATCACAAGAAATTATTGCTGTATTGCCCCATAGGTGAAAACTACATGTAATTTTATTTTCCAAAATTATAAGACATAAGGGAAAGCCATGGAAAATACCCCCAAAAGTGATTTCTAGAACAGTTTAGTCATCCTGTGAATGACCATTCTTTATCCTTAAGGCTAAAAGATAACAATATTATCAAGTGACGAGGACTTCCCTTGATCTATCATGTAACTAGTGCTTCCATAGTGGAGCATCAAAAGAAAATTAAGATGAGGTTATACTAAGAACGTGGGCAACTCAACATGTGAATGAGTTAGGAGAAAAGATTCAATTGTCTTCTGAAAAAATAAGTTACAATTTCTACTTGTGAAACAAGAGGCAAATGAGGACTGGGTGACACCTGAGTGTCCCTTACTTCTTCAATCCCTCTTAATGTCTGCCTTGTCACGGGAACTTCATTCTCCAAGGAAGCCAAGTGCTCAGCCTCGCTACCAGTCTGTTTCTCTTATGACTGCTCCCTCTTGTTCTGCCCAGGCAGGTGGAATATGAATGGTTTATATACACCTCTTCCAAAGTCTTTAATTTTCTGCCTCATTAGAAAGCAGAATCAAAAAAAAAAAAAAACCAGTTTAAATGACGAAGGAGCCCTGAAAACAGAGGGAAGGCAATTAAGAATACAGGCCTCCGCAATTCATTTAGATGCTAAGAAACAATTAGTTTCAATTATAGAGCATTAGGGTAGGGTTCAGAAGAGCTAATTAGCTTATGCTAGATGACTGTTTCTTAGTGTAGCTTAAAGCCAGTTCATTTACAGCTAGGAGTAATTGTTTAAAATAATTGTCTTTTGCTAAAGTTATTAAAAATCCTCCCAAAACAAAGTACTTGTACTTTGTAATTTACCTCTTAGCTTAAAGAGAAGAAAATTAGGGTGGCAAATAACTGTTTGGGCATTAAAGGTACTAAGCATGTTTCGTAACATTTATTTATTGGTGTGTGTGTGTTTGTGTTCGCATGCACACCTATGTGTGTTGGCACATGTGCTACAGCGTGTGTACATGTGTGGAGGCCAGAGGAAAAGTTGTAGGAGTGTGTGCTCTCCTCCTCCCGTGTGGATCCCAGGGATTGGGCTCAGGGTTAGTGCCAAGCATCTTTACCAGCTGAGCTATCTCAGCTGCGAGTTAGTTTTACCAGTGAAATCATTTGAATTACTAAGGCAGGTTTTTTTTTTTTTGAAGAAATTGTGTGGTGAGGAGACACATTAAACACCCAGCTTCTTCTTATCATGGCAAGACTATACCCTCTTCTAGTTTTGTATTTTAAACATTAACTACCCATATATTAGATTTTTACAATGGAAATATATAAAATATAAGCAAAGCAAGTTTAAGGAGTCTCGTGGCAGCCTTTATAGACAAAGGAAATCATGATTTTTCTCAAAATGAATTCCAGACTAAAACACTGAGTATGCTCTTGAAATAAAATTTAACTGAGCAATGCTCTGTCTGAAATTAATAACAAACAATTCAATAGTGACAAGAAATATCTTGCATGAGCTGACAGATTCCTAATCCGCTGTCTCAGACTGAGCTGAAGATGCTCAGCTGTTTTGGAATATTTTGAGACACCAGATTAGAAATGTCCTCTATAATATATGTGCTTCATAAAAACATAGTAATAGTTCTTACTTAAATGATCAGCTTAAATGAGTAAATTCTGTAACTCCAAAACAAAGTCCACAATCCCAAATGAAAAGCTCTGCTACAGAGAATGTTGAGCCAGGTGTGTTGGAGTAGCAGCTGGAACCCCAGGCATTCAAGGGTAGCCTGGACTGCATGAGACCCTTAATCAAATATGTTTTTACTTAAAAAATAAAATGAAGAGGGAACCAGAGAGATGGCTCAGAGGTTAAAAGCACTGACTGTTTTTCCAGAGGTTCTAAATTCAATTCCCAGCAACTAACTACATGGTGGCTCACAACCGTCTATAATGAGATCTGGTGCCCTCTTCTGTCATGCAGGCAGAACACTGTGACCATAATAAGTAAATAAATCTTTTTAAAAAATAAAATAAAGAATGCTTAGTTAACTTAGTTAACAATATACCTTGTTCAGAAGCTGATTTTAAATGGAAAATTCTTATTCATAATTTTCATACTTATAATCTTTGAACTTCTTTTTTATGGTTCTTTCAAGTTTCATTAGCACACCGGTTTTCTTGGTTCTACTTGTGTGGAGGGGAATGTCAAATATCTGTGTGCAGGGCAGGAAGCGATTGGCTGGGATACGTCCCATGTGACCAAATGCCTGCACACAGGCCACAGAGGATGTCAAATGTCCTCCTTTACCACCCTCCATCTTACTCCCTGGGACATGGTCTTTCACTCGCATTCTCTGCTAGGCAGATCACTAGATGTCCAAGTGATCTCCTGTCTCTGACCTCTGAGCACTTGGGTTACAGATGTACACAAGCCTTTGCAGCTTTTACAGGAGTGCCGAGGATCTGAACTGGAGTCCACACGCTTGTGCGGCAATCACTGTTACCCACCGAGTCATCTTCCTAACCCCATCCAACATGCTAACTTTCAGTTTTGTATACTCGCTTTCATCTCAAAGTCCCATGACATCAATAACTGTCTAAGGTGCTTTCGTGAGCTGATGGGGAGCTCCTGAGAGGGTGTGTTTTGTTAATATTCTCTGTCATCACTGGACACTTTCTCCGAGACCAGCATACACAGTGTTGTGCTCCAGGCAATGCCTTTGATGTGCCCTTTGGGAAAGCATCTTGTGTTAGAAAGGACTTAATTCACAAAGATGTATCCCTCAATGCCTAACAAAAACAACTTCATGCAATTGATTCTTTGTTTTATAAAAACACAGCCGTCAGACCAGTTGGTATATAACATGTGCTTAAATCAGTAACTGAATTTTTTTCAACTTCTTAGAAAAGTATTTGGAAATCATTTGACATAAAGACACTTCCATTTTGTGACATATCTTTTTCTTTCATGAATGCAGAGAGGATGGCTGTGTTTCTGTCCCAACTTAAACTGCCAGCAGCAATGCTGTCCTCTCAAGCTCATGGGAGGCCTGGCCCACCAGGGAAGGATGGGTTACCTGGACCCCCAGGAGACCCCGGACCCCAAGGTAAGGCGCAAGTATAATATTGTATTTGCCAGGTTTTTAATCCTTAATATTTAAAACATGCTAATTGCAATTAAAACAGATGTGTGATATGTGTGTAATGACATGTTGTGAACTATTTTGTTAATATTTTATTTTCTAGTGATAAATATTATTACTACTGCAAATTTAAAACTGATATGCCTGTTACTACTCTAAGTTCACCTTGATGATATTCAGTGTAACAATAACATCAGTGCTCTCTGTTGCTCTATTGTTATGTAGGATCCTAGAGTTGTTTCTGTCTCCATCTCACTGCCAGGCAAGGCTTCTCTTCAGAGAGTCTTAAAGAAACTGAAGAAAGAGTCAGGAGATTCTGCTACAATAGTTATTTGGGGCTAGCACCTAATTGGGGGGGGTCATTTAGAGTGATTGTGTAGTAGAGTTTTGTAGATGGTAACTTTTAAAGTATAGACATAATCTTCTTTTAACTTATATTCATTTCTGAGAATTTCATAAATGTATACAGGGAAATATAATGATTTATATTCCCCATTCCCCATCCAAGTTTCCCATGCCCCCTCAATAGGCCCTCCCCAAGTTCCTGTCTGTCTTTTAATGACTCACTAAGTCCAGTTAGGGCTCCCCATATGTGCACAGGTGTAGAGCCATCCCCTAGGACATGTGAGACCTACCAGTGGTCACATCATCCATGAGAGATGAGTCCTCTCTGCACTTGGGAGGCAGAGGCAGGCAAATCTCTGTGAGTTAAGGCCAGCCTGGTCTACAGAGTGAATTCCGGGATAGGTTCCAAAGCTACACAGAGAAAGCCTATCTCAAGAAACAAAACGAAACAAACAAAAAAGAATGAGTCCCCCTTCCCCAGCCACTGTCAATAGTTCCCTAGTAAGGGGCAGGTCCTGTGGGTCTTCTACTCCATCAATGCCAGAACTTTTAGATAGCTTAATCTTGGGTAGGTCTTGGGCAGGTAATGATAACTTAGGAACTTTAAAGTGCTCTGGGAACCCTTCAGCCATGACCTTTGAGATGCTGGACCACTTTGGGTGGGGTCTTGGGTACTATAAAAACAAATGTAAAAAACATGTGTACTCTCTCAACTGTTGGATTCAGTTCTTGTTCCCCATTCGTGCAGAGGATTGTCTTACCCCAAATTAAAAAAAAAAAAACTTTATTATACTCCATTCTGAGCTAGTGTGGGACTACTTTATTGAAATTGTCTATATCTGGCGCACAACATGGGTTCATTGAAATCCTCTACCTTAAAGGATATTTTGTATGACTTCTAAAGTCTCTAAAGACAAACTTAAGTTGGCAAAAAAAAAGGAAGTGTCCCACTGATGACAACTTGAAAAGACAAATGCTCTCAAATTTTGCTTGATTCAGTTATTCTGACACAGCTATTCTGTAAAAATGTGGTTAGCAATCTGCAAACTGACTAGATAGGTCTGCATTCAGACGATTCATGAATTCTGACAGAGAAATGCCTAATTAATATGTCTGAACCATGATAAACAAACTGACGGCAAAAGAAAACCTACTGCACCTGATGACTATGAAAGACATGAGTCACATCAAGTTAAATGGGAAGTCAGCATAAGAGTTAGCCTCTATGGTCATTTTCAAAACCACTATTGTTTCCTTAAATATCTGCCAGCCTCCTTATCCTTATTCCCCAGGGAAAGGTAGATGAGTGAACATCTGCCCATTCTGCAGCCCCACGGCACAGGACAATTAGATCTGCAGCCCCACGATACAGGACAATCAGAAGTGATATGGAGTCAAGTCAAAGAAGGAACTCAGTTTATTACTGTGAGCGTCAGCTTATATAGGTTAAGTGACATCCAGTATGTGGGGGTACCTCCAGCCAATGAGAGATAGCCAAGCCCTCCCTCTGGCTGGAGGGACGTCTACCTAGATATTGCTGTCTCATCCTCAGTAGCTTTGAGACTATCCCTCAAACTCAAATCAGGCTTTTCTTTGTCCTACAGGCCTCGAGGTACAGGCCCTGAGATAATTTTGGCCCAACAAATATCCATCTTCCATTTCTCTTAGGTCAGGAGGTTTGACTCAGAGTTGAGGAAAAGGGAAGTGTGTAGACTCATAGGTAGTCTTCTGTGTGTGTACACTTATTTTTTTTATAATTTAATTTTTTCTTTCCTTTTTTTTTACTCATTTTACAAACCAATCACACTTCCCCCTCCCTCTCCTCCTCCCATCTCCCCCAATCCCCTACCCCCATCCACTCCTCATGGGGAGCCAACTCAGTCTGGCATATCAAGTTGAGGCAGGACCAAGTCCCTCCCCATTTGCACTTATATAGGGTGGCTATTATCTTTCATTCATTGAGTCTCTTCTGAAGTCAGAATGAGTGAGAGCTGGAAAGACCTCTAAATGCCATCTGAACATGTGCTTCTCAAACCACATAAAGAATAAGCCAGGTTAATATCAGTAGAAAAATTCAGATGGATCCTTCAAACCTTTCTAGTCCAAGAGAATACACAAGATGGAAAATAGAGTGACCTGGTAAAACAGAGTTCCGACTGGAGTTACCTTTCCCACACATGCTCATCGCTCCAGGCACCTTCCCAGGTGATCTGGAAGGTTCTGTCACGGGCAACTCTATGTCAGAAATGTCAGGGGGGGTTGAAAACAAGACTCATATTTGCTACACAGCCAACTAATCAAAAGAAGAGGTGTCACCCTTTTGCAAGAGATTTTTGTGGCTTTAGCCCACGGCTGTGTGTACATCACAGACTACAACTTCTAATAGAGATCTGAGGGCAATTCTTGAGTTTGAAGGAATTCCCCCACATGATTTCCAGTTTTCTTTAAAGCAAGATCTACTAAAATGAACACAAATTCTGTCCCACCAGAGTTTCTGACAACAAACACACTTAGAAGTTGTTGCCTCAGCTTGTTTCCCCCGTGGGGCTTCTGACAGTGAATATCGCTGTTTATTGACACTTCAACTCTTTGTAATGTTAAATTTGCCAGAAATACAGCAGAAAAATAAAGTTTGCAGAGAGAGAGACAGAGAGAGAGAGAGAGAGAGAGAGAGAGAGAGGGGGGGGTTGATTTGATGTTCTTTTAAAAGAACTTTGCATGTAGAGTTAGCAGAAGATAACAAGGTAGAAGACGGGGGAGGAAGAGGCAAAGGATCTAGTCTACCTATCCACTGCCATCAATCTTAAGAGGACAATACTGGGGGTCATTGCTCTTCTTTTTGAACTTTTAAACTTTAGGTAACATCAGCTTCTAAGTCAAGGCAAACCCTTGCTTTTAATGCAGTGGCCCGTAGAATGGTTGACAGTCCTAGGATAGTTCTGACTGAACAAAACGATTAGCAATGGTGTCCTTTGGAAACAAGAGGACAAGACTGTCAAAATGGCTGAAGGGTTCAGCAGTCGGTTAGTGAACCAGAACCAGGGAAGCTGAGCACTCTGTGTGTGTGTGTCTGTCTGTCTGTCTGTCTGTTCATATGAAAGCAACACCCTCAGAATCCAGGCTATTTTCTGAGCTCATGCTGTGTACACTGCTGCTTCTCTCGTCATATATTAATCTTCCATTTCACATTTATCAGATAGTAAACATAAATACCAAGTTGGGTACAATAAAACATGGAGGGTCTTACAGACACACAGCTAATATATATAAAGTACCAATAAACCAAGCTTTTAATAATGAGAATTTTGGTACTGTAGATATATCCTTAAATATATTGTTCATATCTCCTCCTATATGTTTATGATGGGTATGTGAGCTCTCTTCAACAGAAATTCTGATGGAGTCTACATACAGGAAATAGGAAAAAATATACAGAAATAAATTCTATTTCATATGAGAACAAGACAGCATAAGAATATAGACTATAAAATGAAGTAATCAATTAATTAAATGAAATAAAAGGAACAAACAACTCACAATTTCAAGATTGGCAAAATAGAAATTTGATTCTAATCAGTTAAGATAACAACACAAATATGTTTTACTGTAACAGTTCATAAATGTAAAGGACCAGAAATTTTATCTGCCACAATGTGAAAGATTGAGAAGTCTCCAAAGTACTTACAATGCATTTTTAAAGATTTATTATTATTAGTTTGTTTTGGGTTTTTTTGCTTTTGTTTTTTGAGACAGAGTTTCTCTCTGCAACAGCCCTGACTGTCTTGGAACTAGCTTTGAAGATTAGGCTGGCCTTGAACTCACAGAGATTCACCTGCCTCTGCCTCCCAAGTGCTGAAATTAAAGGCGTGCACCACCACTGCAGGGCCTATTTTCATTATTTTTAAAAGTAATCCTCACTATCAAAAGCTTGGTTTGTTTTAACTTTACATAGTATCTGCATAGTTATCAGATCCTCCGTGCTCTACTGTACTCATTCGTGTCTCATGTATGATAATGTGAAATGAATATTAATGTATAATGAGTGAAGAAACAACAGAACACAGGACTTCCATGAACATGCCAGTGTTGAATACTCATGTTTTCTTATCTCTCTTTGTGTTTATCTCTCGCGCAGGCTACCGAGGACAGAAGGGGGAAAGAGGAGAACCTGGGATTGGGCTGCCAGGGAGTCCAGGCCTTCCTGGATCTTCAGGTAATAGACATATTATCTTTATGCATGCAGGGCTCTAAAAGATGAGCCTCTTCCCCCCTGTGGGCCTTACCTGTTCAGATGAATGGCCCATGGCAGCGGGGGAGAGAGGGAGACAGGCAGGATCACACGTGAGCTGCATTCTCACGGTGTATTTTATTTCATCGGCAGCAGGTTTGCCAGGTTCACCAGGGGCCCCAGGGCCTCAAGGACCTCCAGGCCCCAGTGGAAGGTGTAATCCGGAAGACTGCATCTATCCTATGACTTCTGCCCAGCAGAAGGCAGGTGGAAAATGAACGCTACAGAGGAAGACTCGTTCCTGGTGAGATGGCCGTGCCATTAGAGCTGTTGATCTGTGCTTTACAGCCACGTGCTGTCAAGGCCTATGATTTCTGGATCGTTTTTCTTTGCTTTTTTTTTGCCTCTGATGTGGCGCAAACATCCGAAGCCACCATCTGAATCAGATGTTTCCCAACTTCGTTCTGTGTGTGTTTGCTTTTCCATGGCCATGAGTTCTATTCAGTTTCATATGAAAATGCAAGCGAGCCTGTCACGGGTTCTTCAGAAGAAATCCCATGAGGTGATATGGGCCGCAGATGACATATGGTTTGTGAACTCATCAACATGGATAGACTTTGATTTCTGAACTTGAATTTTTGAAATTTATATTGATATTTTCTTCATATTTAAATTTACTATTGTTGCTTGAAAGTCATCTTTCTGCTCTTTTGAGATTGAGACAGCATATTACTGCTGTTGATTGTCCTATGACTGATTTTTTATGAGAAGTCTTACACCATTTTACATTCATTCTATTTATACAGAAAAATAGGCAATAAGAGATCCACTTTTAAGTTATTTTTCAAAGGACAAACTATGGGAGACTCTTTATCAGGGAGCCCCCAAACTCAGCATAGCTAACCGTCGAAATGACTTTGTGTCTTCCTTGCTGTGAGCTCAATTTGAAGTACTCCTCATGACATTGAACATATGCTACAAGAGAAAGAAGGAACCAAACTAACCCTATGCTCATTTCAATGAGTCTCCAGTGATGGAGAAGGTGGTTTTTCCCTAAGAGGTGTTTGGTGGTGAAGTCAAAGTACCAAGTACCAAGTCTTTGGATTTTGACAAACTTTAGTAGCCTGGCAAGACTTTTGTGCTCTTTCATGAATTAAGACTTTGTGATCCCCAGACCCACCATTAGGGCAAAGCACAGGACTTGTAGTGACAGAAACAGAAGAGTCCTCACCTTGCACAGTGAGGGTGAAGCACCAGCCAATGAATAGGTGGAGCACACGCCGTCCTAAGGAGAATCATGGATGTCTGTTTAGAAAGAGTCCGGTTCTGCAAAGAAAAGATGGAGATTCTACGTGAAAGGCACTCCATGCCTACAGTGTTCTGGGTTTGGAGATTTCGCTCAGTTGTAGAGCACTTTCCTGGTAAGCTCAAAGCCTTGGGTTCCATCCTCAGCTCTGGGGGAGAAAATAAATAAACAAACATATGCTCTAAAAGGAAGCAAAACTCCAGTGGGGTTAGCTGAATTATCCAATGGTATTTTATACTCCCTACCCATTCATTGTTTGGAGCAACTTTTTGTTGCTTTTCTAGATTATTTAGCACAAGGATGGACGTTGCTGGGATCTAATTCATTGGATTTCCCCGGAAGCTGAGCGCACACCACCAGAGCCCTTTGGTCACAGAGACTAATTCACACCTCAAGGAGCAGAACATATTCCACAGGATAGGACGGTGTTTTCTACCTACTTATTAAAGCAGGGAATGAATTTAGAAAAGCAAGCACCCCGAGAGTGGGGAAAGCTGTGAAGGGTTTTCCCGGGAAGCATGCCTGACGTAACGCACCCATGATTTGAACTGGCTTTCCTAACAAATAGATGAGCTGCTGGCCGGGTACTGTCAACATAATTGTGCATAGATATAGGTTTTTAGGTATTTAATATTGAGTTTTCACTGTGTATTTCCATCCAAGTTTATTTATTTTCCAAGTCTACTTTATTTATTTCCAATGTTTTAAACATTTTGTTGCTTATTCCTTTATTTTATTTCTTATGCAATACCTGCAATGGTGCTGTGTTTTAAACTCATGCAATTGGAAGATGCAGACATTTGTATATGTATGTTCATAATCAAATGACAGTCTACCCCCCCCATGTACATAAGGTGAAAAGATGGTGCTATGTGTATATTTTGAGCTTTCAATTTGTTAAATTTTCTGAAAACTTACAAAATACCTGGCACATATTAATTTACTTGAATTTGCTGTAAAGCTAAGACTTTTCTATGTTTTCAAAGATTATTTTTCATATTAATTGACAAGCTATTTATCCTTTTGCCTTTTGGTTTATTCAAACATATTTATTTCATAATTTTAATATTTTCATGAACATTTGACTGGTGATCAATGCATTTTGGTTTTTTTTATTGATCAGTTCATATGTAGAAAAAAGATTTCTTGTTTTGTAAATTATATTCAATTGCATTCACTTCAGTTCCACAGAACAGAAACCTTTCTTATAAGTGGTATAGTTATTATTCTTCCTTTTTCTAATTTCTGTGACTGTGAGGCTGACTTATTTCTGTTTCAAGGATTTAGATTGAT
Organism: Neodon shergylaensis; assembly: GCA_025134845.1. NCBI lineage: Eukaryota > Metazoa > Chordata > Mammalia > Rodentia > Cricetidae > Neodon > Neodon shergylaensis. Next base: position 2,536,531 of record JABTXL010021554.1, on the reverse strand, counting down.
TCATGTGACTTGAGGAGGGGATAATATGTTACATGATACATATTGAGAGTGACCGTCACCGTGATTCAAGCTCATTTTTAAACTGGGGCATGTGACTAAGTCTGATATAACCAGAGAGAGGGGCCTGAGATTGCATAGCACAAACCCTCACTCATCTTGGAAAGTTGTTTTTCTTTTTCTGCCTCAGCTCTATTCATAACAAAGGGCTACAAGGGACACTTAGTCTAACTAGCATAACAAAGAGATTGGCAGGTGCTCAAGCCTTCGATAAAAATAAACACGATAATTTGGTCCCCCAAGTAGAATAGGAAGTGTCTCTCTAAATAACCATTTGTTTCATTAAAAAAAAATAATTAAAAAACTGTTTACTTCGGGTGTTGTCTTTAGCAAGAGGAAGAATTATTAGTTTTCTCTCATTCATACTACACATATGTTTAAATACAAAATAATTACAGGCCATGATGACAATATTACAACTGTTTTTTTTTTCTCGTAAACAAGGATTTTAGGACTCTTTTTAAATTTATGCCAGTTCAGGTAGCAATTTTAGCTAGAAATGTTCCTATGTAGAGAAGATCTATTCCCAGTTCATTTTGCTGGCTTTTAGAGTCAAAAGAAAAGAGAGAAGAATGACCTTTCCACATGAAAGAGCTGACCATTACTTCCAACCACAACAGAAGCAGTCAGTCTTGAGATTTTCAACCTCTTACCTTGATCAGAGCTATTTAAAGACTTTGACCTCTTGTGCTTTTTTTCTGTATTTCACGATATAGTCGAAGATTGAAATTTTGCCTACTACAGAGCTTAAGGAATTATTCCACAATATACTGCCTATACAAATTACCATTTGATTCTGAGTTTATAAGCAATTTCTATGGCTATGTCTAGACATGGGTCAGCTCTTCAGCATTTCTGAGAAACTTATTACATACTTCCTTTGTCCACAAGATGGTGTTGGTGGCAGTTTGTTCAGAACTGAATAGACTCCCAGAAGTCTAAACCCTAGAAAAGTTTGGTGAACAACTAAGTCAGACATTGGCCTTTGCACTTTTGTTTTGTAAATATTCTTTGTTATTCATTTAATTAATTTGCGTTTTTCAGAATTTTCAGTAGCTTTGTGAGGCAGACACAATAGCTTTTGGTTTGTTGGTTGTCTCATTTGTATTTATTTATTATGTGTATACCTATATGCGACATGTGAATTTGCTATAAGGCTGTCTGATGCCACTTTTGCATTTTTGTGACTAATGTGCACACGCTAAGTATTCATCCCTCCTTGCAGACGGGGCAGGTGTCCCTCTGACAAATGAAACACATTTAGCTTAGCACAAGAAGCTATTTACACATTACACAATGTCTAAACTCCTTATTGCTCAAGATAAATTTTGCAATTAAATTTGTACAATGTCTATTTTTCTAGAAATATGTCACCCTTTACAAAAATAAGTAAGAAAACTGATCTTCAAAATGCCATCCTATTTTATTTTAAATGCCATCCTTTTTCTAGTGTTGGTAGCACTAGCTCAAGACTGAGAATTGGGCGCAGTGATGTTGAGGTGATTTGAATGACCTAGGGAAAAGCTGAACAGAATTGACACTTGCTCTTGTCCTTAACTTACTTTCTACGCTTGTCTAGACGTATCTACCACTCGAAGACACACGGTGTTTTCTCTCCTGGCTTCAGAGTGGGACATATTCTCCCTTTGTATTCCTCTTGTCTCAGAGATTAAAGAACCTCTATGAGGAGAATCCCAAGAGAGTTTAATTATCGCCCTTGAGAGTAATGTTGTAGCCCATTGACTTGTATTTCTTCATCATCACTTGAGTAAAGTGGCATTTGTTGGATTAAACATATTTAATGAGTAGGAGTTCCAGGACACAGAAGAAGAGGTTATTTCTGTTTCTATTTACTAGTGTAGCTGGAGCTACCACAGCAACATGTCACTGAACCAAGTCATGACTTTGTTCATCAGTTTGGTTTGATTGAATGCAGCTCCAAGCAGACCCAGAGAACACTGATTCAGGCAAGCAAACCAGCAAGAAAATAATTATCCAAAAGACAAAGAGGAAACTTAGTCTAGCAAGAAACAGCTACACAGAAAAATTTTCAAGTCTGATTTCAGTAGTGATGTATGGTTTGACTCAAGATGTCAGCTGGTTGCTTCACAGACTTGCCCAAAGTGAATGCTGAAAATGGAAGCATCACTAAACTCCGGACTAACTGCTCAGCATGTAACAAGAGTCTGGGCGTTGCTTGACCATAACAAGCTGACAGGCATCAACATTAATTTTACAACTCTTTATTTTGCTTTGGTTCTTAAGGAGCATTTAAAGGATAAATACTTGTAGTGAATTTGAATTCCGATTGTATTATGGACTATTTTATAACTATTTTTAAAATAACATTTGGGATGTATTTTTCTCCATTTTGTTTGTGTGCTATCTTACTTCATCAGCTATTTAAGGTTGAGTTTTATTACACTCACCTCAAGTGGAATGCTCCTCACTTATGATAAATCCCAGTGAATATAAGCTTGTAGGCCTTGGTTCCTCTTGTGTCAGGAATGCCTCGCCTCTCTCAGCAATAAAGGAATCCACTCTAAATCAGGGACCTCTCAGGTGCAGTTCTTAACACTGTGTCTACACTTCCATCCTTCTCTGTGGCTGAAGCTCCACCCCAGTTCTGTTCTGTTAGTTCTTAGCCATGCTGAGGCTTCACAGTCACCCTCAAGCCAAGAGCAAGCCCACAGCATCCGTGGAGCCCGGGACTGCTCTACTGGAAGCTCAGTGTCTACCACACTGGCCTCACAGTTTGAATTTGTGACCTTCCTCCCTGGCAAACTATGCAAAGCCCAGTGTATTAATTTCAGATGAGAATTATAAACAGAAAAAGAAGTAAGAGTGAGTCCAAAATGATGTTCTCTTCTAACAGAAGTTAAAATCAAGTTAGACTTCTTGCTAGAGAGAACTCTTAGAAAGCTAAGACGAGTCGTGACTAACGTTCCTCCTATAATAAGTTTCTTAGCATGGCAATACATATTTAAATATATAGTGTTTTCTAACAGAAATTAATTAAATCAAAATATGCCAGTGGCTTTATATGTCTATATGGACTAGCTAATGGCTTAAACAGTTCTTAACTATCCTTGCCTTCATATTCCCTTACAATAAATGAAATGGGTGCTCTCTTAAAAAGTGTTGTCTTCTCACATGAAACTGTGAACGTGGAGACCAAATAAAAACACATCAAAATAAACTTGAAAAAGAAGACATGAATCCCAAAACCTTCCTTGGAGTCAATTTCCTCCATTTTTTTTTCTCTTTAGTTACAAATGTAGAATGAACGGCAGCACACAAAAGCATGGGAAACAGAAAGTTAGTGTAAATTGACAGTTTTTAAGACACAAATATTTATCAGACAGCACTCTCTTGCCAATAACCAGATCTATCAAGCATGCTACAGGTCTTTGGATAACCTTCTCAATGCCATTTGAGCGCGTGTATTGCATATACAATATTATAAATGGCCGACTTGTGTTTAATATTTACTGAGCCATTGGTACTTAATGTTCAACATCAGAAGTTGATAAAAACAATTTAAGTACACAACTGGACAGTATTTTACTACACAAAAATCATAACCTATAAGGCCTAAGCACGAATATTGTCTTAGAGTTTTAGACTATTTATGGCCATTTTCCATTTGTAACAAAAGAAATAGCTACTAACATCTCATTTTTAGTGCCATTTATATACTTCCATCCCTAGGGTTACCAGCATGCTTAAAGGTAATTCTCTTGCTATTTGGGATTATTTGTGTTAGGGGAGATTTTTCACCAATATTGGTTAACTTCAAACCTGGAGATTTTATACCTCAGAAACAATATACCTCCAAAATGAAATAATTCAATTGTAAGTGATCTTTGAAGCAGGGACTTAAATTAAGCACAGTTGGGGTCAGATCTGATAATGATTAAGGGTAGCAATATTGGTTTAACCAGCTTGAAATATAAAATATTCTACATGGGTCACCAAACTGTATGATATGACTACTCATTCATACTCTTCTGGCAAACAGAAGACAGTTATCCAAAATCATCAACAAATATATGTGCTCAGATTAGAAAATTATTTTCATACCGATTAACTAGCCTATTGGCTATTAGGATTATGCATCAAATCATCCCGCCTTGGAAGCATGAGTAGAAAGAAACCAGAAATCATTTGCTCTTGACTAATATGCCAGTTTCTCAGCAACTTCAGCTGTCTACACATTCCCCTCTTGACGGGTTCTCTGATCAACACTACCCAATCTCTAAAGCACATCAAGAAAGATGTGGAGATCTCTATTTTGCTAGGGATGCATAGTAGGCCTGCCTGGGTTTAGCAGCCTTCTTTCACGGGGAGCATTCACTAGGCACTTTTTTTTTTGCAAGTTTTTCATCAAATATTAGTGCTTCCTGTCAACTGTTTCATTTAACTGAGATTTACAGTGGGTTGGTTGTTCCTGCCATTTGGGATGTGCTAGTTTTGCAGAAGCTGTCTGTAAGTGGCTGTCCCCAACATTACTGTATCTGTGGGTCTTGTTGTCCTGCCTCAATTTGCATCAAGTTTGTGTAACAGTTGGGTGAACTGATATTTGAAATTTTATTTTTTTATTTCTTATGAATACGATGTTATAGGACTGAGGAACATGTTTAATTACTTAATTTTTCTTTCCCTGTATTTGGTTATTGTCACTCTAATTAAAGATAAAAGCACTTTGATGAAAAGATTGTTTCTTTGCACGTTTTATTTTGTGTCATAGAAAACATATACCATTTTTATGTACTATGTCCTAGAGAACTGTAACAGATGCCTCCATTCTCAAAGCTGACTTCCAAACAGGGGAAGGACAGTCTAGGTAAATGGTGCTGACACGTAGCCAAGCTGGAACCTTTCTCTTTAGAACAGTTCAAGATAAAAGCACTGAACTACGTGCTAAAAACGGGAGGCAGAGGCAGGCGGATCTTTGTGAGTTCGAGACCAGCCTGGTCTACAAGAGGTAGTTCCAGGATAGGCTTCAAAGCTATAGAGAAACCCTGTCTCGAAAAATCAAAAAAAAAAAACAATGTAAAGAAATTTTATGATACAGATTTTATGTTTGATTTAACCATGGCCATGGGAAGTCACTTCTCCCTTTTACTCACCCCACCCGGGACACACCAGACTTGCTGGCTAAGTCACCCATTTCCAAACCAAAATCCTATAAGGGATCCAGGATCCCTTCTGAGTCTTTTTAACCCTTCTGGTGCTAAAGGCTTCAAGGTTACCTGCCAAGGTAACTCCAGCCAGTTCTAGAGCAGAGGCAGTCTCTGCCCCTTGGGGTTCCCTTGTAGGCAAGACAGTCTCCACAGAGGCACAACCCTCCTGGCTGTAAGTGTATAAAACTGGATGCAGTTCTGTACACTCTGATCCCAGGCAAAAGGCTTGTGAATGGGTACTTGCGGGTTCAAGTTCAATCCCCAGACACCCCTGGGGTGTCTCCAACAAAATTTATTCAAGTTGCGACTGTCTCACACCAGATGTTAGTTTGAGTTCCCTCATCCATGTTTAGGGGCTTTGAATTCCTGTCTCCTGTCCTGTTCTGTTCTCTCCATCTCTACCCCTTCCCCACACTGTGTTCCTGCCTGCTCTTCCACACTGAACTGTGTAAATGTCTCGTCCTTCTCTGTATGTTACAGCCCGTAAGGGAAAGCTGGTTTGTAAGGTTTTCAAGGTTTGTAAGTTGGTCATCTGACATGGTTTTCCTGGGGAAAGTCTTGTCTGTCTTTCTGTGAAAACGTCCGGTCTAGTCTGTGAGTAAGGATCAGGTTCAATTGGATATGTAAACGTGAGGCCACTGCATGCTTGTTTATGACTGTATGTGTTTCGTGTGTCAGCTGTTACTATCGCAGCTAACTGCCTGGGATCAGAATTTGCCTCTGGGCTTTTCTAGCCCTGAATCTGATATAATGACAGTCAAATTTATTTTATGCTGTTCTACCCTATTAAACAAAAACAACTAAGAAATTGGATATGGTTTTTAAAATATGTAAACCTGGTAACTCCAGATTGAAACTGTTCTGGAAAACACCACATGGTCTGCCACCACCTTAATTAAATACACCATTTTGACTAAGGTTGAAAAAGAGGGAGATCATATGAGTTCACACCATCTTAAACAAAAATGACCACATAGAGATGGCCCTACCAAAGAGACATTAGGTCTCCAATATATTTTTAGATTAGTATAGATTTCTGTATGACAATTCCTGTCCTAAAAACAAGGTTTATGAACGATGGGACTCAAAACAACGCTGGTTACTAAGGTGTTAAAGCTGCACCTCTAAGCATTCAGGTACAGGGATGTATCTTGCTGGCAGCCAGATTCCACAACGTAAGAATAATCCCCTTGACTAGATTATTTACAGTGCTAAAACTTGGTTTTGCCTTCCACAGATTAAGACTAGGCTTTATGTCTTAGGACCACAGCTGAACACCAGAGACTGAGTTATTCCTGTTTTATGATGCAGCAAGGCGGTGACCTAAATGGTCTGACAAAGGGTCTTTCCTTATCTAAGGTCTATTCAGGCTGACAAAAAACAGTTTCAAAACATATATCTCACCTTCTTGCTTTTACTAACAGTGTAAGCTGTAGCTAATTCGGTAAACAAAGTCATAGAGAAAACTGTTATGCTCTGTAGTGGTGTACTTAGACATATAAATTACTTTATAAAGGATCAACTTCTTTGATATGTTCAGTATGTTCAGATATTATCATTCATATATATATATATATATGAGTGATACATATATATCAAAGTTGAGCTTAAACAATATTTGTCTAGTTTAGATATACCTAACAGATAATGATCCCCTGATCCTCGAGAAAATGACTCAGGTGAAATTTATCCTCCTCAGAGCTGATGGTGTTTTGTGACTAGGGTACCGAGAGACTTACCAGTTTTAACACTTCTCTCCCTGACCCCCAAATCCACAACCTCCTTGATTGCTCCTTAGTTCATTAGTTAAGTTTCCTGTTGAAACTACAGACAGGTTTGCCTCATTCACTGGCTTCATAGTACAGGATAGACAGGTTTCAGACGTAACTTTCTTTGGAGGCTCAGAGTTTTAGCATTGATAAATGCAGTTTTGATAAACAGAGCACTGACTACAAATAGCATTCAGGAGTCCTTCGATTTCTGTAGATTTTACTGGTCCCAGCTCTTGGGAGTGCATGGAGGCTTTTTCAGCGTTACTGTACTGTCTCCAGCCACATATAGCAAAACGCTGCTAAAATGCCCACTCCTCCGCCTCTGAAACAGGTTAGCATTAAAGAGGCCATGGAAGCCCACAGGTGTGTTCAACTCTGTTCCTCCTCCCTGCTCCCCAGCCTCCTTCCCTCCTTCCCTCCTCCTCCTTCTCTCGCTCAACCTCTTTCATATATTTCCTCTGGTTGTTCTCTAAGTGTAGACTTTAAGGTGTGTTTCATCAGGCTAAAGCCAGGCCCTAGGGAAATTGTTCATGACTTTTTAACCCAAAGCCATAGCCTTTTTCTTTGACACTCGGATATAAATCTATTCCAGCTGTCCCACAGACACCTGCCTGTTCTTGGGGAAAGGCTTCTGCTACTGTATTAAGAAATCTGGCCTTGTAGAAACTAATCTCAGTCTCCAGAGCCCCTATTTGATCCCACCCACCTGCAAACCTGCATTTTGCATGTTCACTCCTCCTGCCAGACAATGCGCCAAGGCCAACCTGCAGGGGGACCTCCGATACACCAGCCCCTGCATCAGTACCAGGGACACCAACCAAGGACATCACCCTGGTGAGGCCTGGCAGGTTGACTTCACCCACATGCTCACTCAAAATAAGCTCTGCTATCTCTTAACTCTTACTGACAACTTTACAGGATGAATAGAGGTATTCTCCACCTCCGGGGAAACAGCAGATGTGATGGCTCAGTTACTCCTGGAACACATCATTTCCCGATTTAGCGTGCCGTTCCCCCAAACTTCTGGGACATCAGTGCTGGTACCACCTCTCCTGGCTCAAGTGGGCACCTATCCAAGATGAATGGTCTGTCCAACAATTGGAATCCTCCACCCTCTGGTTTTTCAAAATGTCCCAGTGAGCAGCATATCTGCTCTCGTGTCGGGCTCACTAAACATGAGCCCATTGACTCCTAACTTTCCCTTTCATGTTGCCCCATGCCACAGGAAGTAGATAGTCTTGAACCAGTGCCTGTATATCCAAGAAGGTTGGGATGTTCAAGCTGAAAGCTCTGCCCCAGTCTCACTTTCCCCCATTCCAAACTCCGCCCTTAGAAAGCCCACCAAGCAGTGACTCCTCCCCCAAAGCTCAAGACCACACCGACAGGGTATTAAAAACCCAGTCCCTAGACCTGCACCGTGATTTCTTCTCTTTCCCCAAGATCACCCAGGAATCCAATGATACAGAAGAACTTTGGGTGACAGTTCAGGCAGCAAGATGTCTCTGTCAATTTTAGAGTTTTAGAAGCTGCTTACAATGCACTTCCTGTTAACTTAGTTAATGCTATATCCTTCCGGTGTCTTTGATGGAGTTGAAGAATAGATAGTTATAATTAGAGTTTTCCTTAGTAGTGATAAAAGATAAAAGAAATATAAATATTATAACTGTAATTCTTGCTTGATACCTGTTTTATTATATGTAATTTTACTATGTTAAAGTTAAAACCTTCCTTTTTATTTAGACAAAAAAAGGGAGGTGATGTGGGATTCCTCTCTGCATGCTGTGAATTTGTTTTGTTAATGAATAAAGCTGCTTTGGTCCTATAGCAGGGCAGAATAGAGTAAGGCAGGAATTCCAAACAAAGATAAAGGAGAGAGTAGGTGGAGTCAGGGAGACACCATGTAGCTGCTGCAAAAGACAGATGCTGGAAGGAACCTTGCCAGTAGGTCACGACCTCGTGATGATGCACAGATTAATAGCGATGGGTTAATTTAAGATGTAAGAGGGGAGCTGGAGAGATGGCTCAGAGGTGAAGAGCATTGCCTGCTCTTCCAAAGGTCCTGAGTTAAATTCCCAGCAACCACATGGTGGCTCACAAACCATCTGTAATGGGGTCTGGTGCCCTCTTCTGGCCTATAGGAATACACACAGACAGAATATTGTATACATAATAAATAAATATTTTAAAATAAAAGATGTAAGAGGTAGCTAAAAATGTGCAAGGACCATTGGCCAAGGAGTAATGCAATTTATACAGTTTCTGTGTGATTATTTTGGGTCTGGACAACCAGGAACAAATAAGCAGCCTCTGTCTACAGGATCACACTGCATCTATAACTCACTTTTGGTAATACAACCATTTTCACTATATTATTTTTACCAGCTGTAAACATGGAAGGTTTTTTCATTCTTTCTCTAGTGTCTTGTTATTTTCAGTGTAGAGGACTTTCACATCCTCAGTTAGGATTATTCCCAGGTATTTTATATTTTTCGACACTATAATGAAAGATTGCTTTCCTGACAGTTTTCTCCCTGTGTTCATCATCAGGAGGTTAGAGAGCCACTTACTTTGTATCCTGCTGCTTTGCTAAAGGTTCATTCATTCTAAAAGTTTCCTGCTGGACTCTAGTTTATTATAGATAGAATTATAATGCCTGCAAATAGGGATAATTTCATTTCTTCCTTTTCTATTTGTATGAGCAAACTGTTTCTCCAGTAAATGAGTGAGATCCCGAATATGTAGTAAACTCAACTGAAGAAGAAAAATATACAGTTGTAAAATGGCCAAAAAATACAGATATTTCTCAAAATTTCAAGACATATAAATAACCAATGAGCGCATAAAACAAGATCTCAGTGATGATTAGAGAATGTGAAACAAGCCACAATCCAACTTTACTTAGATGGCAATAATAAAAACCAACACTAACAAATGCTAGCAAGTATGTAGAGAAAAGAGAAGCCCTACAGGCTCATAGGGGGATTATAATAAAGTCATTATGAAAAATAGTGTGGGGAATCAAAAAATATATAAACCTATAAGTACAAATAACATGAAATTCAACCACTGTATGTTTGTGTATATGTTCAAAGATGATTAAATCATTTTAACAACAAACTCCTGTCTATTAGTAACAAACACTCTATGTCTATACAATAGCCAAACTATGGAACCAATGTGCCCTTGAGTGGATGAATTAACAAAGAAATGTGTCTTTGTATGTTCTGCCACAAAAACAATGGTGTCTTATAGACAGGAATATGGATGGAAGTAGAGATCGTCATGTGACTTGGGAATACAGATGCTACACATTCTTGCTGTTCTGTGGAAACTAGAATGGAATTGTGGTCCCTGGAGACTGGGGTGTGGGGCACAGGGGACAGAAGAGGAAGATGTTTAGGACAGGGCACCAAAACCCAGACTGGAGGAATTACTTGTAGTTCATCTTTAACATCTCAGCATAACTACAGGTTGAAATCATTTATGATGAATTTCCAAATGACTAAAACACACAATTTCCAACACATAGAATAATAGTTGAAGAATAATAATTATAAAGGAGTATTGCCCTGATTTAATTATGATATATTGTACACATGTATTTAATTGCCATAATGTAACCCTAAACTATCTACTTTTTTTTTTTAAAAAAATGTGGTGTTTTGGATAAGTTGCTTTGTAAAGCTTATAAAAAGTGGTGGAAGGTTAGTCATTTTTGCATCAATGAGGTTTCCAAAAGGAGATAGTAACTTCTGAAATGAAGGTATGGTTCTAACCCAGAGACCAAGCAAGTCTAGATTTATAGGGCTCCATGAACTCTCTGAAATACGGCACAAAGTGCACATGTGTGTGTACCTGTGCATTCTTCTGGGAGAAATGATGTCATAGTTTTCATTAGAATTTCGAAGAAATCTATTAAGTTTCTCAGCACACACACACATATACATACAATATCTGTCACAGGGTAACTCTATGGACTAGTAGGAACTTTTCAGATTTCTCTTGATGGAATAAACCAGTAAAACAAACATGTTTTTAGAAGTAGCAATAAGTCCAAATTTTAATGTATATAAACAAATTCAATTAACTTTTAACTGCATTTAACACGACTACTCATTTAGAAACATACAAAAGGTTATGAAACTGTGTTTATTTGTTCTTTGGTACAACCAAAGATGTTACCTCAAACTTTTAAAATAAATAATGTCAACAATAAAATGTATGCATGTCAGGGTATTAAAATTACTTCTTTGCTTTGATATGAGAGATACAAATAGGTTTGGGGTACAGTACATACAAGTCACAAATTCAGAATAAAGATAGAAACCACTGTATGATGTAAATAGATCACTTCCATGACACAGCTTGTAGAAAGATTTAAGCACCAATTTTATTGAATGTAGTGGGGTTTCTTCCTTACTATTCTAGCGGTACCTGAATTAATAATATAACTGAATTAATAATCTGAGAACAGTGTCTGAATTGAAATGAAGATAACGATAGCAACTGAGGTAAACTGGACAGTTGTTTTTGTTCGTTGGCACAGTGGCCCACAATAAATCACATATTTATCCATAACATACTGAAGTTCAAGATCCTTGGAAGAAGATTATAAATTCGGCTAAAGGGAATTTGAATTTGATTTTTGTCTGATGTCGCACCAGTCTTCCTTCCATGAGCAAGGAACGAGACTTACTGAATAGCACCATTTTTCTAAATCTGATTGTCAAGTAGGACTTGTGTAATCATGCTGAAGATGAAACTTTTCGTCATTGCCCCAGCTCTGGGTGTGTTTCTCCCCCCTGCTCCTCTCCCAGGTGTGGTTTGAGCAGAGGACCTCTAACACTAAGGCTTTCACTTGTCAGGCCCTTTGCTAAAGGCACGTTGACCAGACTGCAGGGTGCAAGAAGCTGGCTCACAGAAACCAGGAGGGCCTGGGGGACCTGGGGGCCCAGGCACACCAGGAATTCCTGCCACTCCTGGCGGACCTTGTTCTCCATCTCGGCCATTTTTCCCGTAGCTGGCAGGGCCGGGATCACCTGAAACAGATACAAACCCACACGTGTGAACAAACTATTGATTAGCAGAAGACGCTAGACCGTACAGCCCAGCAGGGTACAACAAGATGCTTAGCCAATGCCCTTGGAGATCACGCACAAGGATGAAATGGGGAACCCCACTGGTGGATGTGGATTTCATGGAAAACAAAGGCAGAAAGGGATTTCCATGTCTGTCTCTCACATTTCCGTCATGGCTGCCTCTGACCATATATGGCTACTGATTACTGAAATGTGGTTGGCCCAGATGGAGGTGAACTGTAAGTATAAAATAAAGCTGAAATTTGAAGGCTTAACAGAAAAAGGTGTAAAATATTTTATAGCAAATTTTAGACCTGACACAATAATATTTTGAAGCTAGTGGGTTAAGTAAAAGGCACAGGCATCCCTCAGTATATAGTGTGGCTATGTTGACAACATAGCTAAGTAAATATTGCACCCAACCTCTCAAGCATCATGACTAGAAACTGCACTAGAAACCGCAAGGTACAAGTCTTTCCATTAGTGAGGGCATAGCCAACTTTGTCTGACATTAGGGGAGACTATCATATTATAGATCACTGACTCCACAAAACACATCAAAATTCAGAATTTTTAAGTGAAGTTTCTACTAAACTTGTCTTGCTTTATATCCTCACAACACTGAAAAACCTGACTAACAACCTTAAGTCAGTGACTTTCACTTGACTTTGCATCTTGGCTACCGGAAGACTCAGAATCACACATGCTGGGCTGATTTATGGCTCACGTTGCCTTTCTCATGAGCAGTAGCAGCTTCCCTAATTTCTAATAGGGATCCATATCCAGACAAAGATAAACATAGACTTTCAGGACAAATGGTTTTAAGTTGAAACTCTATGAACAACTAGAACCAGTAAAAGAAAAAAATCTCTAACTTTCATCATCTACAAAATGGGATGATGTGTTTGTTATTAAATTCTGTGATTGACAGCATCAGTTAAATGGGTGACTGTCTCAATTATTAAATATTATTTATTCATATTTTAGAATATTTATTAATCTTTTAGAAGATCACACCATGCTGCCTACAAAATTCCATAATTTTACGCCGATATGAGTTTCGCCACAGTGAGTTTCTTGCAGACATTTCCATTTTGGCACCTCCTGAGACAGAGTGCCTGTAACAAAGAGGACTTTTTATTGAATGTGTCCCTCTTTGCAGCAACAGAGCTTTCATTCTATTATCCCAAAAGTGATTCTAAGATAGCAGCGTAGAAGCAACTGCATTCACTATGGCAGTCTTGCTACAGGGATCCTTATTCTGTCTCAGTTGTCTTATCGTAGGCATTCTGTGGAGAAGTTGAAAGCCAAATCTTCACGTTCAATTGCACATTTTTTTTTGTAGGTAAAGGTATTCTCCTGCTTTTTCCAGGGTCTTTTGGTCTTTATTACTGTTTTAGTGGTCTAATTACATACATCCTACTATAATGACCTGGTCATAATAAATGGTATGATTATTGCAGATCTCATAAACTTTGAAGTAAAGGTGGGTGGGAGACCCTATTTTATACACATCTCATTCTTCTGTGTGTTTTACATCAAGCACTGCACGAAGCAATGTTAGAGGGCAAACCATTAGCAAGATTTACGGGAGAATAATTATCTTTGAATTATGCATCTTAAGGCTGCAGTTAAGCAGAAATGTGTTATTTCCAATAAATTATCTCATAGGCTTTTATCCAACTCTACGTTGAGATAAAGCAGGTGATTATGCATTTTCTCTAATGGGAGAAAGGCTTTTCCTCATCCACAGCCTCTATAGAAAAGGCTGTCACAACAGCTCCTGCGGCACAGACCTCTCTATCCCCTGACATTAGAGACAGCTGAAGGTCAGGTTGACTTTTTTTTTTTTTAGCTCAAAAAAAATAGGACACATCTAACTACATACAAAAGGTGATTTTCATGTACTTTATCAATAGGAATGTCCCACTTAGATATGTCAAATTCATCTTGAAATCAGATCAAGATCAGGAGAAGATGACCATGCTCACAAGAAGAATTCAAGTCTAAAGACTATGAAGGCAAGGCAGGAAGCATAGATAAGGCCAACTTTTAGGCAAGTAGTGTAAATTAGGCCAACCTCTAGGCAGGTAGCATAGTTTAGGCTACCTCAATTCACATGCCAAATCTTCTTTGTAAAAATGGCTGTATTAGAAACAGCAGTGCCCATTTGTTTACATATTGTCTGCAGCTGTTTTTGGAAGACAAAGGCATGGCTGAATGGCTGTCACAGAGGACCCCCACACTCGAAGCCAAGAACTATAAAAGAATCTTTGGCAACAAATGTCATCCATTCTTCCATTTTTCGCTCACAGTTTCCCAGCTAACACACTGCGAGCAGTGTGAGGATCTTACTCTGTAGACTAGGCTGGCCTCATTCACTACGTAGCCCAGGCTGGCCTTCAATTCCTGCCTCTGCCTCCCAAGTGCTAGGATTACAGGCAGGAGCTACCATGCCTGGCTCGGACCCAACACACTTTAAAGGACATGGGCATTTTATTTTGTTTTAACTTGCTGAGTTTATTCAAATTTCTTCTTAACCTTTGACGTAGAGTCAGCGACACTGTCCTTTCTATCCTAGGCTCATCTTAGAAGAGTCACAGTTAGCCCCAGTCAGCCTTCAGCAAGGGCACCAGCAACCTTGTAGCTACGGGTGATGTCATCACCACCAGCATCGCCAACATCACCAGCACCACAGAGTGCCCTTCTCTCACGTGCCATATGCTGTGCTCATGGTTGACCTCATCTCCCCCATATGGAAACAGAGTTAGAAGGCTGGTCTCCAAGTCGCTGATCTAGAAAACATTGTAGTTAGCGATGAGGGCCCTTCACCCTACTCTAAGTGAACTAGCCTTCTACAAATAATGATCGACCAACTATCCTGAAGTTATGTGTGTGGTGGTAGTGATGCTGGTGGTGAATTTGTTGGGTCTAACTTGACTAAGAAATAAAAAAGAGCCACAATTACAAAAATTTACGATTTTACGTCTCTGTCATAAGAAACTAACTTACTTCAGTGGGTTTTGTCCTGTGTTCATGCCGGAGGTCAGGTAATGGCCTGACCATAACAGCTTATCAATTTCTTGAGAGCCACAGCTTGCTCCCCAGGGTGCTCTAGACTAGTGGATAGGGAGCCTCATATTGGGGTGACATTGGATTCCAGTTGGAGAGGATTCACTGCCACTGTTCACAAAGCAGCGCAAATGCTAGCTTGAGCCGCTACGTTAGAGTGTCCAGCTGAAGCTCTCTGTGTGCTGAGAAGACCAGAATCTGGAGAGCTCCCCGAATGCCTTGTCCAGCTTGTGCTGAGAAGACGAGGGTCTGGAGAGCCCCCCGAATTCCTTGTCCAGCCTGTGGGCCTGTTAACCACACCAACTACCTAATGGCTACAGGGCTTTCTGAAGCATCAATGGCCACACTGCCAAAAGTTTTCCTGACACTAGAGGGCAGGCGTGTTACACTGATGGAGGCAAGCCCGTTCCCCCTAATGCCTTACAAAAGGAGTAAGGTATACACACACAAATGAAGGAAAAAGACGTGCAGACAGCTGTCAGCGTTAAGTAGGCGATCTGATGATGAATGGAATGGCTATTTAATCTTTGGGGATTTACCCCAAAGTTACATTTTTTTTTCTATGTGGAGCTTACTTTTGTGCTATTTCACAAGATTCTTTATTTAATTTATTCCTTTCCCTGGTGGGTAGAGAAGTCAGGATTTATTATTAAATATTTTTCCTTGGAATGCTCTGAGTGCTGAGTTACTGGTCACACATGAGCAGTTCAGTGGCAGCAGGCGTGCGGGGATGTCCCTTAATGAGATGACCTAACTCAGCACCAGCTCCAGCTAGCTCTGGTGAGAGAACGAAGAAGAGGGGGGATTAAAGGCCCCGAGGTTGTTTATGAGATCTGCACAGCTCTCAGAGAGAGGCGGAAAAATAAGAGGTTGGGGATATGCCCGCATCGGGTAACTATGGTGACAAAGACAAACTAATCACACTGGAAAACCTGTCATTTTGTCCTTTATATGAACCTAGACTCAGGAAACACAAATATTTCCCTCTACCACTTACAACCGGAGATATCGTTGTCAGGGTGTGTGACACCTGGGCTAGTCTGTGTATGGCCAAAATAAAGAGAGGATTAACTACAGTTAATTCTCAGCGTGGGGATTAGCACGGACCTACTCTTTGGGCTTTGCATGTCTCCTGGCATATATTCTCCTAGATACACCCATAGGGGCCGTGGTTCTGAATCCTGCTCCATAAGAAGGAACTGAGAGCAGTGGTCACTGGAAATAAGGAAGAGAAGGGCCCACAAATCCTAGGAACCTGCATCTGGGACCATAGTCCTTAAATGTTTGTCCCTTTCTAGTTCAACTAACAAACTATACAGCACATGTCTGCTTTTAAATAACAAGGTACGATAGCCAAAATGATAATCAACATTACAATGATGACATCTGGTCTATAATAAGCAATGTCACCCAAAAATCCCAGAACATGTAATACTTACCACTGAACAGAGAGATGCTGCTGGGAAGGGAGACAGAGCAGAAACAGCACAGAAAGATGACAGGGATTCTAACAACCGATAGCTATTGAAGGTACTTATTACAGTGTTTAAATGCTAGGTATGTTTGCACAAAGAATGACGAAATGGTCTTTTCCCACTCCATTGGATTTAAATCCCAAACTCAACAATACAGACAACCAAGAAGGGTTCTTTCCCAGAGACCATCCCAGAAAACCACAACTGGACACAAGGCACAGAGAATTGATCGTGGGAATCCCGGCCCCACGGGACACATCTACATTACAGCTCCTGATCTATGGCTCAGGGAACACAGAGGAAGAAAGTGTGGAAAGACTGTAAGAGCTGAAACACCAGGAAGTCTTCTGGGAAACTGTCTCCTGGAGATGGCTACATAAACAAGACTGGAGCCATGGCAATGGCAATGGAATATCAATGTGGAGGTGGGGATTTTTCAGGGTCCCACGACTAGATCAAAAAAACTATAGGCAATTAACAAATGAGGAGATTACCTTCTCCCTCTGATGAGCCCCTTATGGGTTGGCCAATGCAGACTAGTTAGCCCTTAAACCATATATATAATATATATATATGTATATATATATATATATGAATATATATACCAACACCAACAGACTTGGCAGATTGCATTAACATGTACATACATATACATGTATATGTGAGTGTGTATAACAATCATAAAGAAAAAGAGGCTATCAATGATAGTCAAGGTGGACATGCAGGGTTCAGACAGAGAGCACTCAAGGAGGTTGGAGGGAAAAAAGGAAGCGGGGAAACGAGGTAATTCTAATTCAATTAAAAACATATTTTAAAAATGAAATTTAAAAATTAGAGCTTAAGAGGTATAGAGAAAGTGATATTAAGTAAATTTTAATTGAAATGTGTTCAAATTTTTAAAAGGTAAAACTTTAAAAGGGTGAGGGCCATATTACTTTCAGGTAAAATGTGTATTTGCATAGAAGATTGCCAACAGGTTCCTGTGCAGAATGCTATTACTAGCATTATATTTGGAAAGTGCCTCAAAACCGCATTCTAAGTTCTATTGGGAAATTCGTTTTTAAAATTTCATCCACTCGTTGGACAGTTAAGCAGTGGAATGACCATCAGTCATGACATGAAGGAAGGCCGGCGCCTCGGGCGGAGGGCCAGTGAAGAGCAAGCTTCCCTGTTGCTGCAGATTAAGGGCAGCAGGAGTAAACCCTGGGCTGTAAGGGCTCCACTAAGTTTCAGCTTTGCCCTTAGCTCCCCTCGTCGATGTCAAACGCAAAACTGAACTAATAGGCCACATTCCATGGTAACTGTCATGTCACTTTACGTGACTGCCTGTTCGTAATTCTCAAGATTACGCGCTCAGAATGACCTCCCTGGCATTTTGCAAACAAGTAAACTGAGGCACAGAGAGAAACTAATTGGCCCAAGGCCGTAAGGTGAAGAAAGGACCGTGGCCTGATTTGAACCCGGGGTTTCTGGATGGTAGGGCCTATGCTTTCAGGCAGGAAATCCCTTGTCAGGAACATGTCTGGCCCAATTAGGCAAATATATTCACAGTACAAAGAAGAGAATGTGAACCTGTCTGAAAAACACAGGCCTGAACAGGCACCCTGGGGAGTGGTAAATGCTGACCCTGTCTACTGATACCCGTAGAGAAGCAACCTGCAGCAGAACATCCTTCTCCAGTGACCGTGATTTGGAAGTTTAGCCTATATTTTTGAAAATTAATCTGAAGCTCAAAATTCACCAAATGATGTCATTGTCTCATCAAAGTAACAAAGCCTTCCCCCAAAGGAAACTGAGATGAAGGTATGCATGAAGGATACGGAGAAAGAAGATGGAGGATACGGGAGATGGAAAAAAGAGATGGAGGATACAGGAGATGGGGGATGCGGGAGATGGAGGATGCGGGAGATGGAGAAAGGAGATGGGGGATGCGGGAGATGGAGGATGCAGGAGATGGAGAAAGGAGAGAATCAGTGTGGAAAAGATGGAAGGAAGGGAGAGATGAGCCGTGTTTAAAAAAAAGAAAGAAAAGAAAGGAGGAGTAGATCGCTTCAAGCCCCATATGATGCTCAGTGTCAAAGGAGGATACTCATAGTGAGAACTGTTTTCCTCTCTCTGTCTCAGCCATCAACAAACCCACATTTTATTGTGTGCTGAAGTCTTTTTCTTGATCCTTCAAAGTCCAGCTAGATTTTTTTCTTTTACCCAACCATAAAAAATATTCATTTATGAAAATATCTGGACAGGCTCATAAATCACGGTTTTAGATTGGCAGCGTTTGAGCTCTGTCCAAATGCAGTCCCCCTCCAAAATTTTAATAAGAAAGCAATTCCCGAGAGCAATGAAATAGATAATTGAAAGCAAGGATTTTTAAAAATTTTTTTTGTCATAATTATATAATTATAGCCATGATTAAATATGTAACCTCTGGCAGAATTATAAAATGGTAATTTCTTCTCCTAAATTTCTCTAAACCAAGTTTTCAAATTCGTGATTGAAACAAGCCACACCTTACCTTCTTTTCCCTCCCTCCTGCCTCTCTGTCCCTAACTGCCCCCTGTAAGAATCAACTAGATTCTGAACCTCCCCCAGCAGTTCCTCAGCTGTCAGGAGGGAGCAGCTTGCACATCCAACCCACTGCTGAGCTGAGCCAGGCCTCGAGTCCACAGTGCTCCTTCAGTGGTTGGGTTTAGAAGCCTCCTCCCCAGTAGACGAGTCCATTTCAGGCCAGACCCCAACACCACGTGTGGAAAGAGAGCACAGAGCACCCAGGGAGAGGATTCTGCTGCTCACAGAAGCTGCTCTGTCACCTTGGCCCACACAGCTCTGACCTGCTCCTGTGTGGAGTTCTTTGCAGCTATGAGACGAATTCCCTCAATGTTTGTTTGGGGCAGGGTGGATTTTTGGAGGGTCTGGGTATCTGAAAGGAAACCTTTTAAAATGAAATTTCAGTTACTCCATGTACCACATGAGTAACTGAGAACTTGGATTCCTTTAACGACTGCTCTGGATTTTGTAAAATGTCAGGGTTAGTGCTGTATGTGATGGTGGAACACCTGCCTTGTGTGTGCCAGGCCCTGGGCTTGATTCCCATGACCACCAACAAATAATAATGGTTAATAATCGCAATAAAATAAATGGTCACCTGGGCTAGACATGAATACAATTGCACTCATTGCAAATCTTTTTAACAAGTGGAGTAAGAATGGACCTTGATACTATTTTCCTTTAAAGGAAATAATAGTTTCCTTTAAGAAATTAATAGTTTAAGCCTTGATATCTATCTGCTGGCAAGGACCTGATTTACAAATCAGTTAATTATTCATTAGAGTCAGTTGTGAAAACTCGGTGCCCACCATCATGGTACTTGATAAGCTTTAGTGACTGAGCAGCACTTCCTTTAAAATGTTCCTCAGCTCTTGTTCTATACCACACACACACACATACACGCACTTTCTCCCCTCCTTCTATGGCAGAACTCACTTACCTGGGAGACCTATAGCTCCAGGCAAACCCTTCGGACCTCTTCCTGGAGGGCCACGTTCTCCTTTCTCTCCCAAGTCACCTGCATTTCATTAAAGAAATGTTATGTTTCGATATATCAATAAATTTCTGTATTTTAAACTTTGAAAGAAACACAAACTCATGAGGCAAGGCCAAAAGCATATCAACAGACCAAAGAAGAAACAAACAAACCAAGGATTGATCTGTAGCCCCTGAAGTGACTGTTTCACAAAACTGGATGTTCATTTTCAGTAAAACACTTGATAAGGCGAGAATCAATGGATCCTTCCTTGATATGATCAAATCTGTCTCAATCTGTAAGCATAACTCTTGACAGTGACCCTTACCCAGGAAGAGTGAGAATATTCTTTTGCCACTATTGGACATCATTTGGTTTGGAGAATTAAAACCATTTCTATTTTTAAATAATGGGAACATATATTTTAAAGACGAGAATCGGCTCAAAAACCACTGCAAACAATAAGTGATTTCAGTAATCTAGCAGGATACAAAATTAATACTCCGAAATCAATCGTTTTCACATATACAAAGAGCCATCGGTTATGAGAAATGGCAGAGACTATTTATAGCAGCAATTAAAATACTCAACAACTAGACGTGCGCTTAATGGAAATATTAGAGTAACACGTGAAAGAAATTGAGCATTTCTAATGCACGTGAAAAGGCTTGAAAAATGTCCTGCAGTGGACTGACAGCCCAATAAAGCGTCATCCTTCTCCCTAAGCGGAATACTGATTACAACCCCATTTTTTAAAGTACACTAAACCAGAGAAGATAATTCTGTCTCATATTTTAAAAATCACATAGGCTGGAATAGCCATAAAGTTCACCCAAGGAAAGTAGTACGAAGGACTTAATAATCCCACCAGTTATTAAACCTATCATAATGGTGTACTTCTGGGCTAGAAAGATGGCTCAGTGGTTAAGAGCATTGCCTGCTCTTCCAATGGTCCTGAGTTCAATTCCCAGCAACCACATGGTGGCTCACAACCATCTGTAATGAGGTCTGGTGCCCTCTTCTGGCCTGCAGGCATACACACAGACAGAATATTGTATACATAATAAATAAATAATGGTGTAGTTCTCTCATCCACGAGGCACAAGGTCCTAATAGATACAAATATGTATGAGAAATTTGGTTTATAACAAAGCTGGCATCTTTTATTTTAAAATTCCTTTTATTGTGTTTTCTGTCTGTTTATGTGTGTGTGCATGGGCACATGTGTGTGAGTTGCTTGCAAACACCAGAAAAAGGCATAGAGTCCCCTCAAGCTGGGGATAAAGATTTGTACTAGTGCCCTGATGTAGGTACTTAGAACAGTCGTGGGTTTGGGTCCTCTGCGAGAACAGCAAGTGCTCCTAACTTCTGAACCACCTCACCAGCCACAAAGGTGGCATCTCAAGTGGAAAACATTAGCGAGTTATCAAATGCTTAGAAAAAGTGAGCTGGAGAGATGGCTCAGTGGTTAAGAGCATTGCCTGCTCTTCCAAAGGTCCTGAGTTCAATTCCCGGCAACCACATGGTGGCTCACAACCATCTGTAATGAGGTCTGGTGCCCTCTTCTGGCCTGCAGACATACACACAGGCAGAATATTGTATACATTAAATAAATAAATAAATAAATAAATAAATAAATAAATAAATAAATATTTAAAAAAAAAAAGAAAAAGTGAGTAGCCCACGAGGAAAAGAAGTTAAAGCTAAACATCTATCAAATGATAGGATAAATCACAAAATGATCAAATGTCTAGGAACCATGGGAAAACACGGGGCTGGGAACATGGCTCAGTGGTTAAGGGCACTTTGTGTTCTTACAGAGGACTCAGGTTCAGTTCCTAGAAGCACATCAGGTGCCTCACTGTACCTTCATTTCCAGGAGATCGAGCACCTCCTGCGGTCCCCACAGGCACCTGCACATACATGGTGCACATATGCCCAACCAGGCACACATGTTTACACAAGCAGTGAAAAATTAATTTTAAAAGGATGAGCAAACTGCATGATTAGGCAGCCATGAAAAGAAAACAGAAATGGCTGTCACATAGATGACAGTGCCCCTGGGTTTGCTTTCAGATAAACACAAATTAAAAAGGAACAGAGATGTTTATCCTATAAAATTAGCAAAAGTTCCATGGTTATGCAAACATATTGAGATTATAGAGAAACAAAGAACTGTATATTGCTTAGGAAAGTACCAGTAGGCATGAGCTCATTGGAGGGTATGACAATAATAATCAAATTAAAGGTGGAGCTCCGTGCTGCCCAGGAATTCTACTTCCAGACCTTTACTCTAAGAACAGCAAAATACTTTGGAATGGAGTTGAAATTAGAAGCAGGAATGAAGTCCGTGTTAATATTTTGTACCAAGATGAGATGCGTGCGCTGCTGTGCGCTCCGCCTTGCTTCAGCAACAGCAGACTAGAAACTGTCAAAAGGATCATTAAAGGTAAAACACTGAATTACGGCCACAGAACAGACAGCTGCACAGCTGGGGAAATCACAGGAAGCTCTTTGGCATGGTCTCCTGGACATATTGTTAAATGAAAAACAAATGAGGTCCGGATTGCTTACTGAAGGACAATGTGGCTCTGTTCATAAGGGGGCAGACAAAGCTCTGTCCCCAGATTTCTACAGCATCTCTTGTAGGGCTCTACGGGAAGCCAGTGGGTTTCTTTACCATAAGAAAAAGTCCTCAAAGGAAACTAAGCAGATAGGAAGCTTGGGGGAGAAAGTCTTTACTAAACTCCTTTCTCGCATTTAACTTTTTAAACGGTGTAAATGTAATATTACCAAAAGCAAACTTAATTTAAAAATTAAAGCGTGCTATCACAAGTGTCTCTCACTTCTAACTTGGAGTTGATTGGGAATATCCTGCGGGTGGCAACCAAATGTGCACAAGGCATTTATGAGACAGTCGAACTTGGGGACTCGGCAACTGCAAAACAAGGCTGCAAAATGTTCACATGTAAATAATACACACACACACACATGCGCGCGCGCGCGCGAGAAAGCCTTAGGTGGGGTATGAAGTGAGAGCCAGGCTGAGAGGAAGAGCAGGATGCTGGGCTTTCCGGATGCTGTTTACGTCACCTTCATTACTCACAAGCTCTAACTGATGTTCTGCATGCCCGCCCCCAAGAGCGGATTAATAGAGAAAACGTGAGAGTCACCGTTCTAACATGTATTTTCTTACACCTTCCCTTCCATGCAGTCACACCTGCTTGGCTCACACTGAAATGTCTAAAAATGCACAGCCTTTATTCAAAGGAGCTTAAAAATTAATCCTAACCATGAACATTTAAAAATGAGATTTATGGGCAGAAAGATGAATAAAACACTAAGCAAACTGAGCAGAAGGCCGCTCTGCTGTCACTCTTCGGCCCCGCCATGCGTACAGCGGTGCATGCCGCATGGACACTGGTCCCACATGTGTGCAATTGCACTTATTATGGTGTCAGGGAGAACTACCCCTGTGGACAGAGATGTCAATCTACATTGGTGGGGAAGGGACACTAGGGGAAGGTGACAAGCTCTTACCCAAATGTTCCAGGGTCAAGAGGAAAACAATGACTAAGACATAGCCTGGACTGTCAAAAGCCCTAACAATAAGTGTAGCTTCTTACTTTCCTTCTTTCTCTGAGAAAAGTTCCAAAGTGACTATATGATAGAGTGAGTCCCATGTTATCTCCTCTTCTTAGATGAAAGTGGGGAAAAGAGACAGCCAGACTGAAGAGCATCTCTAATGACTCAAAATTCAAATTTCAACACAGTAGTAGAATGCATTTCCTTGGGGAAATTTTAAGCTGTAAGCTTCTGACTAGTAGAAGAAAATATTTTTCATTAAATATTACTGTTCTATATGTGGTGGGGTAAAGCTAAGGTCAGTTACCTAGAATTGTGTATTTTTTAATTAGTTGTAGTGTTGATAATGAAATCCACCTACCCTGCCTGCCTCCACCCCAGATTTCAGAAATAAACCTTAGAAAATGCTAATTTAAAGGAATCAAATGAGAAAGGGGTGGAAGGCTGGGAGTGAAGGACTAGATGGATGGTAGACTGTGCTGTGGCCACTGAAGAAGAAGAAACCCCTGCCATCCAGCAGGGACTGAAAAATGAGCCTCGTGCTTGAGGCCTCTCTTGAGGTCCAAATTTGAAAATGTGCTTTTCTTCCTTTCAGATGAGGCTCTCCTGCTAGAGTCAAACCTGCTCCACACAGCCGCTGTCCCATGCAGCCAAAAGCTCCTCCAGAAAGCACTTCAAAAATGTATGGGCTGGAGAGATGGCTCAGAGGTTAAGAGCACTGCCTGCTCTTCCTAAAGGTCCTGAGTTCAATTCCCAGCAACCACATGGTGGCTCACAACCATCTGTAATGGGGTCTGGTGCCCTCTTCTGGCCTTCAGGCATACATGCAGACAGAATATTGTATACATAATAAATAAATAAATATTTTTTTAAAAAAGAAAAGAAAAAATGCTGGCTACAGTTAAGACCTCCGCGAGGGCATTGTAAGCCCCCAAAGCCCAGACCTGATCCTGAGAGTCTGGAAGGGGGAATTGCTGCTGGACTGCTCATAAAATTCCCAGGGAGATTCCTCATGGAGCCAAGACTGGAGGAGATGGCCCCGCAAACCACCTGGAGGAGAGTTTGGTACTAGCACAAAGTCAAGATCTGAACTAATCACTGATTTGCTAAAGAGAACAGGGATGTGACTTTTCTGTTTCTGTGATTAATTTCCCTAGACCCTTTAAGGAACTTGAACGGTACACCGATGTTTGACCACATCAGATCTTCTGAGACTCTGTTGAGTCCAAGTACTAGGCTCCCTCCTGAGTTTCTGATTCAGTGTGTCTGGGGTGGGGCAGAGAACTGGAGACCTTCATAAGGTCTCAGGAGCCTTTCACGTCGCTGTTCTTGACACTCAGGGAAAGCTACATTGATGCCTGTGGTCCAACCGGTCCAACCAACCCAATAACGCACCCAAGCCATGGTCTTCAGGGTGGATGGGACTGCCCACAAGATTCATCTGGCACAGAGTTCTGAGCTAGTGCTAAAACTCACAAAGATGCATAGGCACTGGACACTTTCTGAGAAGAACAGAGCGCTCTGTGTTTTCCCTCATCTCTCCAGGCTTACAAGAGTCCCAATTAGAGTCCATTTTTAACACACAGCTCTGCACATGCCAAAAAAGTAATTAAACGAATTGTTCCAACTGGGGGTGCAGTTAGCCAACCACATCAGCAACTCATTTTTGGATCCGAAGAGACAGCTGGTTTGCCCTCTGACCTTTCACACCGTAATATTTGCCCCTAATTGGGACACCACAATGTTAAAAATAATGGGTGGGGGCTCTTGATTTTTTTATGTCACATCTTTTTGACGTTCCCTGGAGAGCTGTCAGTAACTGGTCACAACTCAGAAATTCCTCGCTTTACTTAATTCTCCATAAATTATCCATACACACCTCGGCTCCCATACCTCCACTAGCAAAGACTGTCTGAGGTGCCCTGTCTTTCTGTCAGCTCTGCGAATGTCTTACCTGCTCACAAAACTCTGTTTTGTTTTTGCAACATTTCCTGCCTACAAGCACTTAGCTTGCTTTTAGATTAAGGAAAGAAGCAAGTTAGATTGCGCCCTGCGGCTGAAAATAAAAGCCCATCAAGAGTGAAGGTACCAGACTAACTCTTCAAAGAGGAGGGGAACAGCGCTAATCCGCGACACCGTCACATATCCTGCACCTTTGTTAGGTTAACAGACACTCCGACATCCTTAGACTAAATGCTATATTAAGAAATCCCTACAACGACTATAGAGTCTCGGAGTTTTCTGAGTCTGTGAGTTTGGGGGCAGATCAAACATCTAAAGAAAATGAGCAGCAAGGGTGTCTTGCACCTGGGCAGAATAGCTTACGTTGGGGTTGCAGAGAGGGTTCCGCCGTCAGAAAGAATACACTGCTCTTGGGAAAGACGCGAGTTTACTTCCCATCACCCACACTGGGCACCTCACAAACGTCCCTACAACCCCAGCTCCAGGGCATCTGATGCACACTATGGCCTCCATGGGAACCCCCATATTCAGACACATACACGTAATTGAAAATAAGATAAAACTTACCTTTAGGTCCTCTTAAGCCAAGAGCGCCAGGGGGACCCTTAATACCAGGGAGACCACGAATTCCCATCTGACCCGGGAAACCATTCTCTCCAGGCGGGCCTGGAGGCCCAGGGGGACCAGGCCTCCCAGGAAGACCTGAGGCTCCTGCATCTGGTCTCTTGAGACTAGCAGCCATTTCAGCAAAATGCTCTGAAAGTCAATAAAAACAAGACTGCAGGTCACAAACACAACGGTTGGCTCAGAAGAAGAGGATAACATCCCCAGTGACCTTTCCTGAGCTTGCCCTGGATCTATCTGGCACAGCTGTTTTGAGACAACTCGGGGTGAGGGGGTTTTGAGAGGAGTGGTGATCCAGAACCTTGAGAAAGACACCCGAATCCTATCTGGTACTCCCTGAAACCCCAGATGCGAAGAAATTGAGTTTTTTATCATGCATGGGTGGAAATGTTGTCTCGGAGCTTTAAAAAAAAATAAAAGCATCGCTCAAAATTAAGGTTCAGACACTCTTTGAGATCGATCATCGAAACTAAAAGCTTTTTTGGTTCAAAGCAATTCTATAATCTGAAATATTATGAGAATTCATGGCTTCTAATAATTCTTTCCCTTCCAGTTTGTTTTCATGTTTGGAGTAGGTAACAATCATTAAAAATAACCTTCCTTGAAAATGGTCACAGTTTGTCTTAAAAATTAATAACTCTGTGGGCTTCTTACATACATTCAGAATCAGCTTCTAAAGCTGTGGAAGACAAGAAAATCCACCCCATTAAAATGCTGAGGCAAGTATTCTAGTGCAATATTGTTTTTAAAGCTTTAGAGTAAATAAAAAAAACAGGAACTAAAAACACATTTCGATCCAACGATTTAAAAATTACTTAAGTATGACTATTTTGAATTTCTTAATTTATAAACATAAAATTATAATTTTCCAGATATGTTAGTAATGCTTAAAGCTCAAATAGGAGCCAAAATAAAGTGTGTGCAGTGACGAGACTTATGTTGGCTTACGAATACAGAAATATTCGTTTCATTCTCATTTGGTTCTAGAAAATTCTACAAGTCTACTCGACAGAGTGGATTGTCTACTAGCAAATGAAAGACAAGCATTTCTTTGAGACACAATTCTACCATAATAAGAGGGTTTTCTGCAGAAAGTGCCAAAATTATGGTGTCTCCTCAGTTTGGGGGTATTTTTGTACATATTCATTTTCTCTGTGGTTTTATGAGTAGGCAAACTCTAAAATGAATAATGATTTCCATAGCCTTAGATAAATTTAGATCAAGATTAACGAATGCAGAAATACTTTTTTTTTTCAAGTCATTTTTGGGAAACTGTTACTTGTTACTTTTTAAACATATGTACTAAGTGGGTATCAACGATGTCCTTATGCTACTCATGGGCATTGGGCTGTGAGATCCTAAGACCATACCAGATAGACACTAAAGGGTAGCATCTTCAGGAGAGGGGATGCCTAGGAATATGTGCTGCAAATGAGGGGAAAAAATGACACATGTATATGCATTTGTTTCCGTATGTCACCCTCTCTTCTGGAAAGGGGTTGGTGAGACCCATAGAGATGGAGCCTGGATGGGGAGTGGAGAGAAGGCTATGACAGAAGGTAATATTTTATTATAAGGTGGCAAGTGTCACCTCATAGGTAAAACATAACTGGTATTAACATCACTCAGCATCTCCCACCTTTAAAGCTGGTTACTTAGCCTTGCACGTCTACAGAAATAAAAGCTAAAG
The DNA here is from genome assembly GCA_025134845.1 of Neodon shergylaensis. Classification (NCBI taxonomy): domain Eukaryota; kingdom Metazoa; phylum Chordata; class Mammalia; order Rodentia; family Cricetidae; genus Neodon; species Neodon shergylaensis. The sequence continues at coordinate 2,508,507 of JABTXL010021554.1, read as the reverse complement.
AAGCAAAAGCGGGCAGTGGAAATGTTTCAACACCTGCCATTGATTTACCTTGAATAACTCTCATGCAAACCTGCTTGATGTGCTGATCTGTTGGTGCTCTGCCCTGGGATGAGAAAGAAAAGCACAGGTTGTATTCGCAGTCGTAAAGAGAAGACTGTTAAGCTGTTAGGACAGACATCACAAGGAACCAAGTGCCAGAATCGATGAGAGGGCTACTGCTGAAGAACTTGGTTGAGATTAATGGAGCTATACCCATAGAAAACCATGGTATGTGTCCACCACTCACCGGAGGGCCCTGGATACCAGGCAGCCCAGTGGCACCTTGTTCTCCCTGCACGCCCCGGGGTCCAGGAGGCCCTCTTGGTCCTTCCATTCCAGGAAGCCCTCTGACTCCTTCGGGGCCCCTCAGGCCAGGTTCCCCAGGGTTACCCACCTAGAACAAACAGTGCACTATGAAACTGGGGCTAGACATAAGCAATGTTCTGCTTAGTATCAATACAAATATTTAGGTGGAATTTTAGGTTTTCTACCATTTAGGTCCCTCGGTGGTGTCTGTCTAGAAGTTACCTCAACTATAGACACTCACCAGCCACTTAGAATTTAAATAAACCTATAATTATTTTATTATTATTTCAAAATCTCCACTGAGATGAGATCAATTTCAGGACTCATTTGCCATCCCTTAAGCCGTTTCCTAAGAACAAGTCAGTGGTTTTAGGCTTCCTCCTGGTTTTGAATCCAGGTCCTTACACATGCCCTATCACCAAGACACAGCCTGGTCCAAGCAAGTTGTTTGTTTGTTGTGAGTGTGTTTTTTTTTGGGGGGGGGGGATGATGACACAGAGGTCAAAGAAAAACCTTTAGGAGTTAGTCCTCACATTTTCCCCTTGTTCGAGACAGGATCTTTCTGCTGTCTCATAAACCAAGTTTTCTGGCCTGTAGTTTCTGGAAAGTCCCCAGTCTTTGCTTCCCATCTCCCACTGGCATGCTGGGGCTACGGAGACTCACGCCACCATCACCAGCTTTGAAATGATTTTTGAAGATCTTAACTGAGATCATAAAGTTTGGTTTTTGGTTTTTTTGTTGTTGTTGTTGTTTTTTAATTTATTTTATTTTATTGGTGGTTTTGCCTATATGTATGTCTCTGTGAGGTTGTTGGATCCTGGAGTTACAGACAGTTGTGAGCTGCCATGTGGGTGCTGGGAATTGAACTTGGGTCCCCTGGAAGAGCAGACAGTGCTCTTAACCGCTGAACCATCTCCCCAGCCCCAGATCATAAAGATTGTAAGGCAAACTTTTGACCACCCAGCTGTCTCCCCAGCCTGTCATTAGTTTTTTAATAACAGTTGGTAACATTTTCTGGCAATAAAAAAAAAAAAAAAACTTCTTCCCAGTCAAAGGTTTTCTCCAAGATGTGTTATTTAGGTATAACAATGTAACAATCCAAGAATCTATGGTATTTGACTTTTCTAAGATGTTTTCGATGAACTTGAAGACACTAGTAATAAGCAGGAATCAGAAAATGCTACCATTAACTAAGCCAGTGCACTCAGAATACCCTTGAAAGTGATGCATTTAAAGAGAGGGGGGCAACTTCACAGTTTCAGTAATAAGGGAATTAAAGCCTAAATATTAAAGAAGCTAACCAACAAACCACTCTCTTCCTCAGCATGGAGGCATACATACAACACAAATTGCATGGTTTTTTTTTTCCCTGAAAGCACCACTAAAAGCATTTTTTAAATCTTCATGTATAATAACTGCTTTTAAAAGGAGACTTTACTAATTCACTCTTTTGTGAGACTAAAATTTGTTGCAATTTGTAGTCAAGCAGTACAACATACTGTTGTTCTGAATAAGAATGAAAATTTACAGGACAAGAGGAAGTGGAGGGGGGTGTCAGAACAAGAGGAAGTGGGAGGGGGAGTGCTAATCTTGCAGGTGGGGATGTTCATAGAGCGACTTCACCCTGCCTCTTTTTCCTGTGCAATATCTATCTGTGAAGAGCTGTTTCAAATATTCCAATGTGTGCAGCCCAAGGGAAGACGTAAAGCCACAGTTTCACCACATGCTCCCAGACAAGGTCCCACAAGCTTTCTCAATCTTGCTTTATGATGTAAAAGAAAATAATATTCATCTAAGTCAACTTGACAAGATTGCTTCTCTAAGAGAATTAGAACTTGAAAGGCTTGCTGGAAAGCAACACCAACAAAGAGAGCTAAAACTGCAAAAGGCTGCAAAACTGTCAGGTACCCAGGTGGAAAACTCCAGCAGCTTCTAAAACAAACCAAAGAGATGCCAAAATGAATTTTAAACATGTACTCAAGAACTGGCCACATTTTTACACTCTCTTGATGGCGATGGATAAGGCTACTACTGAACAAAGCACAGGGGCTCTTGAATGCAAAGATCAGGATGCCGAAAGAATCCTGGATCTCCCAGAAAGAGTTCTTCAACTCTGTGTGCCCTGAGCAGACCTCGGGTTTTCATCTGAGCTCACATTCGAGTGCATGAGAAAAGCTCCTATGTTAGGAAATCATTTTCCTGACTCTGGGGCAGGACAGTTCAATTTCTTCAGCATTGCTTGGTCAGTGTCATATACTAAGTAGGTAGAAGAGAAGGGATGAATTAAGAGCTAATTCCTAATACATCCAAATTAGAGTGCAGTAAGCGTTGGTCATTACGTTATGATCACTTTTTCTTTTATAGTTTGAATCTGTTCCCTTGAACATCACCGAATTATTCTAGACAATGACATAAGATTTCTCTCACCAAACACATCAGGGTTTACTCTTTATAGTTGGTGCAATTTTAAACCATTCCTTTCAAGTATTCTTTAGTTGTTGTTTTTCAAGACAGAGTTTCCCTGTGTACTAGCTCTGTCTGTTCTAGAACTCGTCTGTAGACCAGGCTGGCCTCAAACTCACAGAGATCCACCTGCCTCTGCCTCTCAAGTGATGGGACTAAAGGCAGGCGCTACTACCACCTGGTCAAGTATTCTTAAGCCCAAACATTCTTGAAATTTGATGTTTAAAGGCAAGGATGTTCATACAATGTGATTGCATCCATACGCTGGTGTGCATGCAGCCTACAAACAAGCCTGCATCTGAGCCCTGAAACCAAGTTAGGTGTGGTCTACTCTGCTGGGAGCCTGATTTTATTCTACAATGGTTATCTTTTTTAAGTTCTTCTTTAGGATTCAGAGGGAAAGAGCGGGTTCTTTTTTTAGTAGGGTTAAGTTAGCTGCTGAGGAGATAATTTGTCAGATAAAGACAGAAATAGGGAATATTCCAGAAACAGAGAGAACGTAAGAATCCATTGGAAGCTAGTAGTAGTGGCCTTTGAGATTACCATCTGAGCTTCCCTTTTCTCTCTAAATTCTCAGGTCCGGATTGTGCTGATATGCACATTACCATGACGCCTCGGGTTTCCTATGGATTAGATCTACAAGTTTGAATTCATCTACTCCAAGGACATGAGCTTAGTTTCTATAAAATAACAAAATGGAAGAAGCTGATCATTTTGTGGTTCTGATGAAACTGTTATATTCGGTTATGTGCTCAGCTTCTCTCTCAGTTCCCTCAACTAGAACACGTGGGAGATTAAGACAGTTACTGAAACATTCCGCAGAAGCGTGGCTGCCGCTGAGATTGAGCCGTTCTCCTCACTGCAGAGTGCCTGCCATCTTTTAGAAATGGCCCATTTGGGGAGGGTGTCAGAGCTTTGTAATGTAGCATCCACTGAGCCGTTTAGAATACCAAAACAAAGCCCTTCTTTAGAGTGGTTGATTCAGAAGCTAGATCCATTTACACAGTTGAGAATTTTTTTCCTACTGGTCCAATCTATTATTTACAGAGTAAATTTAGAGACTTATTTCCTCCTAGTCCTTCGTGGGATTTAATTTTATACCACCATTTCACGCAGCGGAATATTACATTTTCTACAGCTTTATTTATGTTTTTAATTTTGTACCATTTAATTTCATCATACTTACAGATCCTTTTGGGCCAGGTGATCCCATATCTCCCTAAATCAGTAAAACAAAATTAGATTAGTACAATTCATTCACTTTACACAGTTTCCTAAACCTTTTTTTTTAAATGCTATTGTATTGCTAACATACAGAAAACCATATGCAGATGGAGCCCAGAATTGTAGGAAACAGTTCACTAGAAATGTGGGCTGCCATTCCAGCTCGGCTACCCAACTCTATACTTCTGTGTGTGCAAGACAACCTCCCAGCCCTTGGCCAACTGAGCTGTTGACTAACAGGCTGCAATCAGAGCTGTGGGAAGTCCACCCAGATATACACGCTCAGCACCAAAAATGAAAATCTATACGCAATAAAATAAAAGAGTTTTTCTTACCAACTACGGTAGACATTTAAAACTATACACTGGCATTTTATTTTTATGTTTCTATGTTTTCTAACTTATTCCCCAAAATCTATTGAGCAAAATATACATGCTTTCAGGCTTTAAGAAAAAAAAAACACCTAGGCGATCTTCCCGTCATTAATTTTGGATGAGTTCGATTCAAGAGTTAGCATATCTCCACTACAAGATGGAATGATTTAAATTTTAAAACATTCCCTGGGCACATAAAATGAACAGCCATTACAGAAGCTAAAATGCGGTAATCTCAGTAATTTCCTTTAAACAAAATTCCAGCAACTTGGCCCAGTTCAGACATTTCATTCCTATTTCTTCCAGACCCTGTAAGTCTGAATAAATATTAGCAGACAGTTTCTCTGCTCTTGAAGAATTCTAAGGCTACTTCACAGGAAAGACCTTGCTGACCGCAGAAGGACTCAGGCGTACATTTCCACGTCAGATCCGATCATTCCCGCCCAAACCGTCATGGTAATGAGGCAGTGAGCCTGAAGCTCTGCACACAAACAGTGTGCCCTGTCCTTGTCCTGGAGACCCGGCGGTCTCACCCTCTGGAGAGGGGTGTCATTCCTCCAGAGCTTATTATAGGGGAAGATAGGAAGCTCTCAGCTATATTTGCAAGCCACAGTTCCCTGACCGTAAAGAGACACGGTTTTTCTGCTAGACTGTATTCCTACAGATTCTGTAGTACTATATGAGCAACTTGAATGTCTCCGTGTGAGACCATGGAAGAATTCACCATCTCTAAGGGAATTCTGCAGAAGTTTAAAACTACATCTACAACTAGTTTTTCTTCCTTCAGGATTGGGAGTCATCATTCAAGGTAGTAGAGGGAAAACCCACTTAGCCTTTGAGATAATGGGAAGAGGGTCAGAAAGAGAAATCGTATTTTTTTCAAAATTTTCGAAGTCTTATATCCCCAATTAAAAGAAAAAAATCTTACAAGATCGCCCCTTTCCCCAGCTTCACCTTCTTCACCAGAGGCACCCTAAAAAAAAATTAAGATAAAATGTCAGATGTTTTTCAATCCTCTATTCATGAGTCAGCATTAACCAATCAACACTGATGAGCATTTCTAGGTGCCCAAATGCCCCCACGGATCATGTAGGAGCTCTCGATTCCATACCAGCAGGCTAACCCTAACCAAAAAAACAGCAGATGAGAGAGGACAGAGGTGAGACCTGGTATCAGCTACTGACTGAGTTTATTTCATTAAGCCAACAATGATATATAGAAATTTTAAAGTTCAATAACCCTTGAAAGTGGCACCGTACAGTAGAAATAGGAATCCAGACACAGGGCTGACTCTAGTTACACATTTAATTTGCTGAGGTCTTAATTACACAATGCTTAAAATGCTATTTTGTGGCTTTGAAAGTCGTGTCATCTGAATAAAACCCGGCAAGCCAGAGAGTCGGGGCCACACTCTTCAAATGAAGAGCACAGCACAGCACAGGAGACAGCTGCTAGCTCCAGCATATGAACACAGTCTGGCTGCACAGCAAACCTCATTAGAGTGTTCACTCGCTCTACAATACACCGAGAAAAGCTCCGAGTCACCATCGTTCACCACGCCCGCAAACCAGCCAGCCATGCCCTTGAGAAGTGGCATATATCCAATACCACCAACCAGCTCACACAGCTTACCTGCTCACCCTTGGGACCTGGTTCACCAAATACACCCTGAAATGAATAAGATTTAACACTTATTCAGTATTCTGAGTCGTGTGTGCAATTTCAGATGAGCCAACATCCCCGAATGGAATGATGGATGGTGTGTTGACTGAGAGCTCCCCATTTCTCGCTGCTAAATGAGGACCAGACGAGACCTGTGCTTATTGATACTTGTTCTCAAAATCGCTGGCAACAGGGGAACATTCCTCGACTATATTCATGTTAATGAACATTCACTGATAGGAATATAAACTTAGAACTAAATAAAAACTATAACTACAACTGGTACTTCAGCCTTTATTTCTCTTTCTTCCAGGAATTTACTTTTTTGTTTTGTTTCTTTCTTTTCAGTGTCATCTCTCGGTAACTTCATTCGCCTTTCACTTGTTTCTTTGTGATAATCATTAGAGACAGTCATGACTAGGCAAAGCGAGCTTGATTTCTCAACAAAGAAGGATTCATCATTCCAGATGAAAAGGCATGTAGAATGTTGGATCTCTTACTTACCCTGTCACCTTTCATTCCAGGAAGTCCAGGGGGCCCAGGCAAGCCAGGAAGGCCAGGGCTCCCACGAGGTCCCTGGAAAACAAACAGAGAAATCTCCAAAGTCGCAGTGCCCACAGTACTCAATGTTGACAAGCCAGACAGGGTGCTGGGGTATCAACACATGTCTAAATTTAATGTGTGGTTGGTTTAGAGCTGCCCCTTCACTTTTGCTCCCTCTTGTAACCCAGAAGAGGGGCCAGCAGCCTCCCACCTCCACCCCACCTCTGAGTTCCCACCGCACAACTCAGCAACAGTAGACTCTTTCAGTCAAGGTCCCGTGGGACGCTGTCGCCTCTGCTATGTAAACAGGAGCTACACAAGAAGCAAAAGCCGGCATTCATCCACAGTTCTCGTCCATTCCAAGAAGAGGCAGATGCCAAATGCAGCACTCCAAGCCTCTCTAGATTTTCAAATGCATTCAAACCACACTGATTAAAATAAATACTCGTGGAGGCTATGATAGATAGGATTTGAAATTCCATATTTCGAGTTTCACATTTCATATACAACAAAAAATGTACAGTCGATTAGACAACCTGTTGTAAATTGGTTTTTCTCTTCTTTCCTGTTTCAAAAACCATATCTGCTTTGTAGGATGCAAACACGTAGGGATTGGAAACATCACTTACCAGTTTGCCTGTTATGCCTGGGGACCCTTCTGGTCCTACTTCCCCTCTACCGCCCTGTGAAAACATACATGTTGTCATCAGCTGTATGTTTAGGCCAGAGTCAAATGCTTAATTGTTATATGAAAAAAGAAATAACATTCCATATAGGTTTTTGTTAAAATTTAGGAGTTGCCAAAATCCTCTCCCTTCACTGCGGTTGAAGGTGCAAGCTACTCTATCAAGATCTAATTATCCTCTGTGCACACTCTTCATGGGGCCTGCTTGTGCTCTTCCAAGGATGCAGGACATCGGAAATATCCACAGTCTGTACATGCAATGACAATTAGCAAGGTTCAGCATGTAAGTCGCATTCTATTTTACGTTGTGGATATTCATATATATTCACATTTTAGGTCCGCACTTGGACATGTTCTTGGGGTATTCCATACCTATCCATTTGGCATGGCGCCATGTCTGTGACGCCGAGCAAGCTCTTGTGTCTACGGAGACCTCAAAGGAGCAGCTGGGAGTGACTGCTTACCTCAAGAGAGGCATGAAAAGGAAAACACGAGGCAGAGATGCTCGTCTGTGAATCATTACTGCACCTCAAGAAGGCACAGATGGAAGACATTTATAAACTTTCTGAGATAAAATGTCTTGTTTCCCTCATTCTAGATCTAAATATGTCTTCAAGGATTACAGACTTTGAAAAGTGACTCACTATGAAGATTTGCTAACGGCAATGCCAATTTTATTTTTTGGGCCAATTTCAAGCTGTTTTTTTTTTAATTTGAAATTTAAGCCTTCAAATTTCTATTCTACTTGAAACCCTAATCTTTAAAGAAAAGGAACTTTAGAGAGAAGGTGATGAGTGTCTTTTACTTGTATTCTTAAGAACTCACCACAATTTCATGTGATCTGACTAAAGCCTGTTGTATACCTCATGCTGTGTTCAGCTGAGTGGAACGCTGTGGAACACACTAGTACACAATCAACCACATTCCCCTCGAGATCAATCATAGAACTAGGAGGAATAATTTGAGTTTGTTTTCCTTTAAAATGATATAAGAGCTCCGTTTTCATAATTGATACTTCTAAATGCTCCTGGTAAGGTTATTTTATTCTGGCCTATGTGTTATTCATTCATCTTTAGGTTGAACAAGGTGTCAAAATCCATAAACCTCCTGAATTTTTGATCTCCCTAAAGGTTAACACCTTACAACAGCCTCTGGCTGTGGAATATCATTTCATTGTAGTCATTTTGGATGATTTGTAAGTGATTGAAGCTCAATGCTCTCAAGTACTTTTCAATAAAATTTATATTAACCTGTCAAGTGTAAATATTTGGAATAATACATTGGTCCTTAATCCCATGAGCATCTTGGAAACCAGAGGTGGTGCCCACGAGGATAGAAGCAGCTGTAAGGATGTAAACCCAGATGAAAAGTGGTCACTGTAACAATTTTTTTCTATCCATCTATAAAGTTATCTTCTGTCCTCCCTCCAGACACCTGCCACAAAAAAGGCTCATGGACCCACCCTTCCTTAGGAAACTATTGAAGGAGAGTCATTGTCTTCAGTAGTATAGGCTCTGGTGAGTCCCCCATGCTCCAGGGACTGAATTACACATATGCTCACACAGATACCCTTGCAAAACTCATTGAATCACTAAATAAAGACAAAACAAGAAGATAATAAAACTGGGGGGTGACTTATATGAGGAGTGAGGGGGAGGGTAGGATGTATGGGGTATGTGAGTTCATAATACATTAAATACATGTATAACATTACCAAAGAACAAGCTTAATTTTTAAAAATTGCAACAAAAGAGAAGATTGGCTTCTACGCCAATTAATTTGCCCTAGACCTTCCAAATTCCAGATGGCTTCTCTTCAGCATATATATGTCAGTGGCATTTTCAAACTGTTCTCTGCTCCATTGTGACACAGATCCCCAAAGTCATTGTTCTAACATGACATTGATTTTAAAAAACGAATCATCGCTGGTGAGGAAAAGCAGATAGCCAAAGAAAGCAGAAAGTTTGGTTTCCAACAGAGTCTCAAGTATTCATTTCTAATTCACTTCTAAGTAAAAGAGTCAATGCTGCTACATCATAATCAAGGATGAATAGTAGAGTTCTTTTCCAAAGACCGAGCATCAGAACTATAGAACCTTTGGTTTATTCTTGGGAGGATTAACTATCTTATGAGTCAAAAACAAGAATTCTCTCCGCTGAAATCTAATTTTCCCCCATCTCTCATGACTTCTGTTTGTTTCCTAAATCCTCCCCAACCACCGTGATAAGAACCCATGGATGACTCAGGGCACCACTGTCGACAGCCTGCACTGCTAATGGATGGACCCAGGAGAACTCGCTGGACATGGAGAACCACGAGAAAGACCTGTGATGTGGACGTGTGCTTCTCTGCTTCTGCACAAACAGGTAGGTTCTTTGTTCTTCTTCGCTCCCCTGACACACACTCCAGGCTATTCTAAATGTAGCTATTTCTTCAGACATCACCTCACTGGGAAAGTCCGAAATGGTCATTTTCATGACAGTATCCAGTTACTTATAATCAACTGTTAAGGACAAGTTCTCTGATAGTCATTTTGTGATTTCTGTACACAATAAGTGCACACACACACACACACACACTGCATATACTTATGTAAACTCTGGTTTTTTTTATGTGAGAAGAAAAAAGATGAGTAGTCAATATATAAATAGCCATTCTGGAAATGTAGAACTGTAACTAGGCAAGATACATAAATGATAGAGCCTTATGATCCAACAGTGTGTGCTCACCACACTCTCAGGTGTGGGCAGTGGAGGCTGGCCCCTCCCAGTGACTGATAATTACACGCCCTGTGACAATAACAGTCTCCATTTATAACAGTAGAATCAGAAGGCATCATAATCAAGACAGCTGATTCTGACAGTAACGATTCTGCCGGTTAATATGTGAGATTGTGCTAAAGGGCTCTTTTTTTCCTCTCAGGGTCTTGTGCTTCTACTCTCAAAAACCTCAGCGCCACCTGCCGATGCATCCAACGCATCCCTAAGAGGCAACCAAGCCTTTGGAGAAGACGCAGAGCCTCTGCCCCTGCTGTGGCTACGAACAGCTCCTCTCTGCCCTTCAGATCTGAGCTGCACGGGAGTTTGTCCCTATGTTTACTCATCCCTCTTCCCTTCTGATTCTAATTCTGTGCCTCTAGTGTAACACACACCCAGGAATCAGTACAAGTTGATGTATTTGTCTTTACCAACTTTGCTTAAACTTCAAATAAAAGCTCCAGACTAAAACGTCTCATAAATCTTAAATTTAAAAAGGGCTAAATGTCTTAAACCAGCAGATTTTGGCAAACAGGTACCAGCTGAAAGTCATGCAATGGCCGTGACAGTATGCAACTACAGAGAGACAGAGACACCAAATCCTTCAATTTGATACCCCTTCCTTTATAAAGGAACTATTAGACATTTATAAAAGATCACAAAAAATCTGAAAATTTAGTGTGACGTAATGTTACTAGGATTGTTTCCCAAAAGGATTGACTCTATTCCATCTCTTCAGTTTGTCATGAATCTCATACTCCCCATGTTTCCAAAATTACCCCAAATGCTAATGAGCTGAAGAATAAATAGCATGATGCATGCTGGCTAAATTTTAGAAGTGAGAAATTATACATCATTATATTCAGTCTGCTCTGTGTACTGAGTGCCTCTCTCTGGCAACAACAAAAAGAGAAGATGCTGATTTAACCCAAAAGATCAATCTTGATTTCTCTAGACTGTTTCTTTTTATCAATTTGTTTTCCTATTAAATTGGAAAATCACCTAAGCTCTACCTCAGGGAATAACTTTCCATTTGTTGCAAGGATGTTCTAAAGGATTCAGTTTTACGATATGATACACTTGTATTTATCTTGCATGGGTTTAAATATTCGCCGATACATAGGCAGAGAGAAATCTGTCTGAAAGTTTACCATCACACATATCAATCAGCTTCTCCCACCATTGCCGAGGGTTGGGCAGAATGGGGTGCAGCTTTGACTGTTCAACAACACACCATCTGGTCCTCATATGAAGACCTCTCTGCTTGAGACTGTTGTGTTAGGATGGGATGGAGGTCTCCAGGAAAAGTACAACAGGGACATAGGATGTTCAGAAGGAGGTAAGTCAGCAGACTGCTATCCCCACTAGAACCAAGAGAGCAGAGCAAACATAATCCACTCAATCCAAAAGCCTGGAAAGTTCAAAGAGGCTTCTTCAAAGTGGCTAGGAGCCACTAAAATGCAATGCCACCTCAGAGGCCAGTCTGTTTGCCTGCTCTGAATCAAGAGCCACTCACACCAATTATAAACCAAGCAGAGAAAGTATACCAGAGAATGCCTACTGTGTGTGGTAGAGGTTCCCATGAAATGACTGAAGCAGTGGTTCTCAACCTGAGGGTCACAACCCTTCCAGGGGTTGAATGACTCTTTTCCATGGGTAGCCTAAGACTGCCAGAAAACACAGACACTTACATCATGTTCATAGCAATAGCAAAACTATAGTTATGAGGTAACAATGAAAATAATTGTATGGTTAAAGGGTCACAGAATTAAGAAAGTTGAGAAGGTCAAAATGAAAAAAAAAACATAATCTTCTTGCAATCAAATCAACAAAAATCATTTGCTTCGGGGTTGCATTAGACATATGTTCAAAGCCCTTCTACTCAGTTTGATTTGAGATTTACAGGAAAATCTGATCAAATTCACCATCCGTAAATAGAAATGTGTGACTCTGTCTGCAAAATGATGTAAATGGGAGAGCAAATATACCCCCCAGCCTCCCTGAAAGTCACAGCGGGGACACAGAGAGGTCAAGGGTTATGAACTTCAGAACAACTCAGCAGAAAATGATGACTCATAGATGTGGGGATGAGCTCCAACTAGATAAATGCAAAAGCTGACACAGGGAAATAGTGCACTAAGAAGTATCAGAGCAGTTAATTGTGAACTTCACAAAGTAAGTGTGACCTCAGCGCAGATGTCAAAAGTGGGAAGTAAAGGACTGGGGTGATCGCTCAGTGGCTAAAGCACTTGTGAAGAGTTTGCTGGGATCTTCCAAACCCATATAAACGGCAGCCTGGAATTCTAACACAAGAAAGATGAAGACAGAGGATCCCTGGAATGAGCCAGCTAACCAGAACAGCCCATCAGTGAGCTCTGGATTTAAGAGAAGGACTCCTACTCGATGCATAAGGTGAAGCAAAGATGGGAAGGATTTTTGTCATCCACTTTGGGTTTTCACATATGTGCCACATGTGTCTACACACATGGGAACACCATATGCACACATGCACATGATAGAAAGGAAGAGAGAGAGATAGAAGGAGGGAGGAAGAGAGGGAAGGAGATATATAACTAGGAAGTTATCAAATAGTTTCAGAATTTAGATTTTCTCTGCTCAGTGTAAATCCATAGTTTTTTGTTCTGATTTTTATTGTTTTTGCTGTTGTTTAAGATAAGGTCTCACTCTGTAGCCTTGGTATGCCTGGAACTTGCTGTGTAGAGATGACTGGGCTGAACTCACAGAGAGTCAGTCACATAACTCTGACTCCTGAGTTCTGAGATTAAAAGCCACCATGCTCAGCCATAAAAGCCTATTTTTAAATAGGGAGGGAAAGATAATATGAAAACTGTACTTTAAAAAGATCAATACTCTGGAATGTGCAGGCAGGAGGTACTACCATTTCTTGGGGCTTTTGGGATTGTGTTTGACAGTTTCATTCATCCCAGTGATTATGGATTCTCCCACAGTATCCTAAGGTGGCAGGCATGGATATGACACATCACGCAACAGACAAGAGGATAGAAAGCACTGGATATCAGTGGTGTCCTGTCGAGACAAACTGATAGGGAGTACAGACTAGAGCTGATGAAGCAAATCAGGAGTTACTACAGTAACCCAGAGGTGCTGAGTCAGCCAGGGTGAAGGAAACAGAGCCGAAAAGGTCAATAAAAAGGGGCTGGAAGAAGACAGATCGAAGTGCCCTGTTATAGACAGGAATTAGGACAGCAGAAGGGTCATGCTTTGAGCCTCCGAGACAGGAACAAAAGGAAGAATACAGACCCACAGAAATGTGAAAAACCTGAAGTTCAAATGCCAAAGCTTCCACCTGCTAACCTCTCTAAAGCAGCTCGCCACACCTGAGGGAAGGACTGATCCTACGTGCTTCTCAAGTTCCGTCTCTGGAGAGAGATTAGCTTGTGTTCCTTTCACTTACCTGGTAACAGCAAGCATTTCCTGTGTGATGTGTGCATGTGTATGTATGTATGTGTGTGTATGTTCAGTGCATTTGTTTAGTACACAATAGACCCACAATCAATGTTCAATTCACCCATGCACAGCTTTCTGCTAAAAATAAATTGATTTAACAGGAAACCATCTCAAAAACACTAATTCCCGGACTCTTCCGCTGCTCCCTGAGTCAGGCACGCAGCATTTTCACTGCCTGAGAAATGTGCCTGGGAAGTCACCCATGGCAAGCATTTTAGTTAGAAATTCACAGGCTTCAAACCCAGGTGAAGAAAATCATGAGTGAGCAAAGAGCAAGGCTAGAAACAGGCGCTGGTTTCTTTGGCTGCTGAGACTCCCTGAGAAACTGCCCGATACAGGTCAGTTATAGACGTGTTAGAAGCAGAGAATGCCACTCTCCTGCCGCATGACAGCCGGCAACGCTCACTTTCTGAAGCATGGAAACCTTCGTTCCACACACTCAAGAAAGGCTTCAAGGGAAGGATGTTTAGATCTGTTTATATCTTCTCTCTTGGAGTGTTTGCTTGCTTCCTTGTTTTTATTACCCAGAAGACTGCAACTAAGAACTGAAAATGAAGGCCAGAGAGTTTTAGGAAGTCAGAGTTAAGCACATAATGTGAATTTTTTTGAATTATTTTATTTTGCAGGTGTGACTGGTTTACTACATTATGCAGTACCCAAGGAGACCATATGAGGGCGACAGATACCGTTGGATAGAAGCTATAGACAGTTGTGAGCTTTTGCCTGGCTGCTGGGAATAGAACGACCAGTGTTCTTAACTGAAGAGCCATCTCTTTGGCCCCAGCATGAAAATTTTGAGCAGTTTCTCTCTAAGGATTAAAATGTATCCTCTAGTAGGAAAATACACATCATTGTGTTGTCTATAAAACAAGTAGTTAAGTTCATCCTTATACACAAGTTCACATATTTGTGCTTAAGAAATAGGGAAGTGTAATAGCCAGAACCTGGAAACAACCTAGATGCCCTTCAATTGAAGAATGGATGAAGAAAGTATGGAATATATACATATTAGAGTACTACTCAGCAGTAAAAAACAAGGACTTCTTGAAGTTTGCAGGCAAATGGATGGAAATAGAAAACACTATCCTGAGTGAGGTAAGCCAGACCCAAAAAGAGGAACATGGGATGTACTCACTCATATTTGGTTTCTAGCCATAAATAAAGGACATTGAGCCTATAATTCGGGATCTTAGAGAAGCTAAATAAGAAGGAGAACCCAAAGAAAAACATATAGGCATCCTCCTGAACATTAACCTTCATCAGGCGATGAAAGGAGACAGAGACAGAGACCCACATTGGAGCACCAAACTGAAACCTCAAGGTCCAAATCAGGAGCAGAAGGAGAGAGAGCACGAGCAAGGAACTCAGGACCGCGAGGGGTGCTCCCACACACTGAGACAATGGGGATGTTCTATCGGGATCTCACCAAGGCCAGCTGGCCTGGGTCTGAAAAAGCCTGGGTTAAAACTGGTCTCGCTGAACATAGTGGACAATGAGGACTACTGAGACCTCAAGAACAATGGCAATGGGTTTTGATCCTACTGCACGTATTGGCTTTGTGGGAGCCTAGGCAGTTTGGATGCTCACCTTACTAGACCTGGAGGGAGGTGGGTGGTCCCTGGACTTCCCACAGGACAGGGAACCCTGTTTGCTCTTTGTGCTGATGAGGGAGGGGAACTTGATTGGGGGAGGGGGAGGGAAAGGGGAGGCGGTGGTGGGGAAGAGACAGAAGTCTTTAATAAATAAATAAATAAATAAATAAATAAATAAATAAATAAATAAATAAATGAAATAGGGAAGCTTCTCGAAGTTTAAATGGAGAGTCACTCATAAGTATATTCTCAAGAGAACCTAAAGGCATTAACAGAAAAGTGTGAACACGTATGCTCAGAGCGGCATAGTTATAAAAGTGGAGGACCAAATACCTACTCCCGATGAATGGGTGGAAGAGATGGGATCTAGCTGTGTGATTAATCCACAGTTAATTAATTAACTGCTATGTAGCAATAAATAGGAAAGAAATGCTGGAACATGCTACAGAGTACAAGAATGTTGAGCCACTATACCAAGGGACAGAAGACATCCTGTATGCATCCCTTCCTACACACTTTCAGAAGCAGCAGTGCCACAGGGACAGAAGGGGAGCTGGGAGGCACAGAGCTGAAGAAAGTGGAACTGAGAACCTGAAAGTGAGGACAGCGTTTCTTCAATGGGTGATGAAAATATTCTGAAATTGATCGTGATGGTGGCTACATAATTTCGTGACTATACTAAAAATAAGTGTCTTGTATATTTTTACTGGGTAATTTATATAGCATGTGAATTATACATCTTTAGAAAGGTTTTGAACCACCCTAAAATACTTCCAACATGAGATGAAAACAAAAAGCCCTAGCCAGGAGTAGGATATACCTTTAATCCCAGCACGAAGGTGGCAAAGGCAGGCAGATCTCTGTAAGTTCCAGGCCAGCCTGATCTAGAAAGTGAGTTCTAGTACAGCCAGTGCTGTAACTCAGAGAAACACTGTCTCGGTGGGGGGGGGGGGGGGATTTATGCTTTTTTTCAAACACCATTTTGGTACCATTTTTTGAGAAGAAGATCTACTGTATATATAGATTAGCATTCCCATGCTCTCGTCTGTCTGGACAGATAGACATGCCAGTGTTCAAACACTCATGCAGTCATTATACGTAAGGGACATGCAGCAAAACTGTCAGAGGGAAGAGTAGAGAGAAGTACTCACAGGAAGACCCCTGGGTCCTCGAGGTCCCACCTCTCCTGGAGGCCCTTGCTGGCCCTGTGAAAAGAAAAGCAGGTAGAGAAACAGTTAGTGATCACCTCCTGGCCACAACGGATTGTAATTGACTGAAAACTGAAATGCAGTCTTACTGGTTTTCCTGAACTTCCCAACTGGCCAGGCTTCCCAGGAGCACCTGTGTTACCCTGAGGACAAAAATGCAACATTTAGAGTAATTCAGACTGCGGATGCAGCCCGTCAACCTGCCTTACCCACGCTATGCATTAAATAGCACTGATCTCCTGGTTTCACACTGGGAATCTGGGAGGATACATAATCTCTTTCTTAGGTGTGTGTTTGTATGTCCATATGAATGCATATCCACACGTGTGCACGTGTGTATGCATGTTTGTGGATGGGCGTGCGCCTGTGTGTATGTGAAGGCCAGAATACATCTTTGTGTGTCATTGGTCCTCCTGTGTTGAGGGAGACAGTCTTGCATTGGCCTGGAACTCATCATGTAGGCTAAGCTGGCTGTTCACCAAGCTGAAGGCCGTCCTTCCAGGACTGTGAGCACATGCCTGGCCGTTCACAGGGACTCCGGGGAACAAACTCAGGCAAGCTCTTCACAAACTGCACGGCCTCACCAGCCTCACGTTCTCCCTGGTCATGTTTCACCTACTTTACTCTAAAGAAATGTAAGAAAAGCTAGGTTAGCACTTTGTTTTCTCTCTTTCTCCTGTTGCTTTTAATAACTTGTTCTTCAATTCTCTGTAGAATATAGTCCAACATTCATTCTATGGATTAATAATACAGTCGCTATTTCAAATAGCCAGAAACCACAAGGCTGCCTCTGTCCTTTATACTAGCGAAAGGCTGACGTTCTCCTGAAGTCTGCTCAGCAGATTTCTGCAGCTGGGAAAGAGATTGAGCACGTGACCCGTTAAAGCTTTTTGCTTTCTGATTTCTCCCTGGAGTTAAATATAAAACCAAATCCAGACAGAATGTATTAAAATTATAACAAAATAAACTTCTAAAGGGATAAAGCGAATGCTACCTGACAGGGTTTTTTGTTTTGTTGTTTGTTTGTTTGTTTGTTTACCTTTTCACCGGCCACGCCTTTCGCACCAGGAATCCCAGGTACACCCTAAAAGAATGCACACAGATTCTGGGTTTAGTCATCTCATCTGACAATCCATCAAACATCAAAGCTGTCAAAGAAGAGGTGGAAGGGATCATGGCAACCTCAAGAGCAGTGTGGGAGAGGTTGCCTTCTCCCAAATGGGTCAGTGCCGGAGCTGTATATGGTGTGTCGCCAGCGCTCTGCTTCGCTGTCGCCGGCTTGCTAAGGCTAAACTATAAGGAAAATCTCCAAGCTAAAGCTATTTTTCGGAATGACCTTTCAAGCTAGAACTCAACCCTGTCCTCACATCAGCAGACAACCTTCCGGGCAGGACAGATGCTACAGGGACGTGACATTACTTCTTGTACAGAATAATAAAGCCCTCATTTCAGTATTGGGAGTCCTCATATCCCCTGGCAGCTTACAGAGTGCCAGATGCCATAACAGATTGGAAGCCAGTTCTTGATACTACCAAATATCCTTTGTTAACTCAAAAGATTTGCCTCCAGAGACTCAAAAAACACAAACAATGTACTTCATATGAATTTTCAGCCATAGTAATAAAGGGAAATACCAATTGCAGTGTTTCAAAATATCACCTAACCCAAGACTGGTAACTTTTCTCAGACTGTCCCTGAGAATTCTTATAATCTCCTCATGTCTCAGCCCTGTTACCAAGAACTCCAAGACTGGCTAAAAGTAAGACAAGAGACAGCAGTGCCCACTGCCCTGGACTATTCAAGGAAGGTAATAGAGAAGGCCGACCCAAACCATAAAGCTAAATGGTGCGTACACATAATGTACTACTCTCTCTTTATGCTTCTTGGGCAAATGACCAGCTAATCACAGGGGGAAAAAACATCAAAAATGTAAACATTAAAATAAGAAAACAAAAAAAAATAGAGCATAATTTTTTCCATCAAAACTTAACCAATTTCATAACATAGTCATCTCTCTGAATTCATCTTTTCTATCCCATCCATGAAACATGAGCATGTAAGCAATCCAAGAGGAGCACGTACCGGCAACCCCTGCAAGCCCACATCACCCGGAGGTCCAGGCTTCCCCGCTTCACCCTGAAAGCAAAGTTCTTAGTCACACAATTGTGCCATTATGAACGGATGTGTTCTTCTAAGAAAGAGGAGTGCAGACATTTTAGGTGAAAATATTTTTCCAGAAGCTAACCTTAGGTGTACTTTGAAATTACTTAGCTCGGGTTAGGTGGTGGGTAGGACATGGGCACATATTTAAACAGAGTTTCTTTCAGATTACTTTCGTCAATGAGTCTATTTTACTGAGTTCCTAAAGCAAGCAAGTAAGTGTGCTATCTTAATAAGAATTTTGCAGCTGACAATTTCAAAATTGAAAGAGAGGAGAAAAAAATGGCAGGGCTGTTTAAGAAAACTTCCTAGTAATGACATAATGGAAATGCTGAATTTAGCTGTGCAGAAAAAAGCTCTCCGCATTCACCCAGGACTCGGCCACACAGCTACCTTTGTTCCCGGCATTCCAGGTATTCCGTCGCGACCATCTACACCTGGCAAGCCCTAAGGACACACAAAGAGCATACTGTGTCTTAGAAACAGCCACATTCCTCTTCTCTACGTTACTTCCTGAAATCCCACTGCTAGTCAGCCATCTTGGGAACTGTATTTGACACCTACAGCTCAGAACATACCGTGTCTCCTTTCGGCCCAGGGGATCCAGGAATTCCTCGGGAACCTTGAGCACCCTGCAGGGCAGAGGAGAAAGAGGAAACCAGGCATCTTCACTGAGCACAGTGCACAGGTCATGCAAACACACAAAATCGACAGATAATTCAGAAAATCAGGTTGCTTTGCCGTGGTGAGGTCTCATCTGTTCTCACCCTGTCTCCCTTGGGACCTGCTTCTCCTGGAGGGCCCCGCTGTCCTTGGTCACCCTGTAGAAACACAAAAGTTCCTAATGTTAACAGAAGTTGCTTACTGGGGGTACCCAAGGGCTAGAAAACATCATCCACATTGAAGACTACTGAGTAACTTTATTTTAAGTATATAAATGTTTTGCCTTGGTATTAGGTCCACTAGAAGTGGAGTTGTAGATGGATTTCGAGCTGCCACATGGGTGCTGGGAGTTGAACCAGTGTTGTAACTACTAAGCCATCTCTCCAGCTGCTATTGAGGAATGTTGTTCTTTGTCCGCAAAAGTAAATAACTTGATCACTGATATAGCCATAGGTTAACTGAGGTTGTGTGTCATTTGTTTCCATTCTAGATGCAAGATGGTTCTGCACTCTGGATGTGCACGTGAAACAGACTGAATTTCACTTTTAAAGCAACAACATTGTTCACTTTTTGTACGTATAAGCTGATCTCATTGGCTGTTATGGTAGGCTGAGGGATGAATTAGACATCTGAATTTTCTCTTTGCTATTTGGTTCCCACTTCAATAATAGTTTCTGGAAAAAGTATCTACCTAATGATACATGTTATATATGGCAATAGATGAGAAGAAAAAAATGATACGTATACCCTGGCAATGCTGAAGCATGCATAGGCAGTCTGTATATGGCAGTTCTGTTGAACTTGTCCACATTGGGTTTCATGGTCTAAGTTGATGAGGACAAACTGACCAGGTCACTTTCTCAAAGGGGCACCAGATCTCAGTACAGGTGGTTGTGACTCACCATGTGGTTGCTGGGACTTGAGCTCACGACCTTTGGAAGAGCAGCCAGTGCTCTTAACCACTAAGCCATCTCTCCAGCCCCCAACAGATGAGAAGATGTCTTTCTTAAAATACAGGGTTTTTGAATTGTTAAACTACTCCAAGCTTAAACCGGCTCTCTGTTGCCGTTTCTCAGCTCAGACTGCTCAGCTTGGCATTGGCATCACCCATAATGCATTTCTACATGATCCATTCGGTCTGCTCTTCTCAAAACACATGTTTTCCCTGCGGTAACACAAATAACACCACCACCAACAGCACCCTCTGCACTTTGCTTCCTTTCCCAGAAGGCCTTTCCAGAACAATCTTCCTCTAGTGAACTGCCTCTGTCCCTACTCAAGCACTTGATCTTGTAGCTCATCAATGAGTCCCATCTTGCCTTCCCCATTGTACCTCGATAGTGAGAAATTCTGTTTTATGTGTGTAATGTCTACCTTTTTGTGGTATACATGAGTAATAATGATTTCTTTCATCTGTGAGTCTTCAAAAAAATGTGAGGCCGTCTGAATAATGAGCCATGGGTACATGGTAGTCAAACTATGAAACAATGAGATCAGAAACCAGCAAAGAGGAAAAGGTTGAACAGTCTAGGCCCCAGAAACATGGTCACCGCTGTCAGTCAGAGTACCCTAACAACCAAAGCAAAAGGAAAATGCGACCATATAGGCAGGTAACCACAAAACATACCCCCTAAGAAAACCAGGGAAATAGTTCTCTGCATCCAAAAGAAAGATTGTAATTTTTAAATAAATATGAAAACTTTTGCCCACTTTTCTATTTATTTATTGGCACTGGGAAGCAAACCTGGGGCCTTTCATATGCTGGAAAAGCACTCTGTCACTGAACTATGTCCCCAGCCCTCTGTTTATTTTATGGCAGGGTCTCACTAAGTTTGTCAGACTATCTTTGAAGTCACTCTGTAAGCCGGGCGGTGGTGGCGCACGCCTTTAATCCCAGCACTCGGGAGGCAGAGACAGGCGGATCTCTGGGAGTTCGAGGCCAGCCTGGTCTACAAGAGCTAGTTCCAGGACAGGCTCCAAAAGCTACAGAGAAACCCTGTCTCGAAAAACCAAAAAAAAAAAATAAAATAAAATAAAAAAAAATGAAGTCACTCTGTAGTCCAACCACGCCTTGAATTTGGGGGTTCACTACCTCTGCCTCTTGAGTAGCTGCAATTCCAGGCCTGGCCTATCAGACCTGGCTTCTATTTTTCATTTCACTAATTTATATGTAAAAGTTACTTATGTTTATCCCTATGGATAAAAAAGGCAAAAAGAAAAGAAAACTGGGGTAAATGAGGTAAAGCCTTCAAAACATGTGTTTTGGTTGAATGTGATAGTGTTCGTCTGTGATCTCAGCATTTAGTAGGTTGAGACCAGAGGATCACTGCAAGTCTAAGGCCAGACAGGGATACATAGCAAGATGATATATCAAAACAATGGACAGGGGAGGGATGGTAGAGAAGGGAAGGGTAGGAGAGGGGAATGGAAGGGAGAGTATCTTTGTTTTAAAAATCTGTCACTGATTGTGAGAAAAAGGCTACTTACAGCTGCACCTGGAATCCCCTGAGGCCCGGGCTCTCCATCAAATCCCCGAGCACCCTGAAAATGAGACAAAGAAATAAAATTCAGACCAGTCATGCATGTTAAAGGGCATCATCATCTTTCTAAAGAAGCATATAAAATGAAGCTTTACATTCTTATCGCGTACTGTATTTGTGAATGAACAATGAAGAATAATTTATAGGATGCTTAGGACATGAAGCCACTAGTGTGTACTATTCATCATGCCAAGAGCACTTGGGACAACCTTTAGTACCACTCTGTATATTCTAAGTTAACAATGGCTCTATACTCAACTGCTGGCATGAACAGAAAACTGGTCCTTATTCACAGAACTTAGCAGATCTACTGAACAAGATTCAGCAGGCAGCCTCAAAAAGCTCAGGACATCTATTGGAATTCACTAATGCTAGGGGTCCTAGAGCCACCAGGTGAGTGTGAATTTAGGGGCAGCTACAGTGGACTCTGTGATGCCACAAGTGTGAGAAGGACTTCTATGGCTCTAGAAACCACCTCCCCATCCCCGAGTTAGAATAAAAGTAAATCACATGACTGTGATTCAGAAGAGGGAACTGTTCGACTCCTAGAGGAATCTAGACATACCCACTCCTGGATTGATATTACTTTCTATATAGCAATTCGCTCTATAATGGAATGGCATAGGAACTGTCTAAATTGTCCAAGTCTAGACCTCTGGAAATGGTCTCAGACTTGGTTACAGTACAGATGCCATCTCTTCATTTTCTTCATTAGAACCAAAGGGTGGTTTTCTTTTTGAAAACAAAACTACCGTGGGTTTTGTGCTCCCTACATATTCTCCCTGACAAAATGCATGCCCCATCTTGAGATGTTCCTCTCATCCCGAAGTGAATGAGACAGCACTAAGATGACTCAAGTGGGCAGACAGATGGTCTCCTAATGAAGTAGCTGAAGGGTGGAGGCGATAGAAATAAGCAGAAAGTGGTCAAAGGCACTGGATAGATGTCAGGCCGGCACAACCAAGTGGACCGGGAAAGAATGAAAAACTAGAAAACATTTGATAGAAAGTTCAGACATACGTGGACTCAAAGGAAAAAAAAAAACACTGTGGAAGCAGAGGGGGCACAGAGCCCTGAAATTCTTTGATCACTAAAAGCTAGAAAGAGCAGAGCCCTTCTCCATTCACCAGAAAAGAAAGGATTAAGAACACCCGAAAAAGACCTTGAATTCATCATTCACCTTCCATTAGGAGAGCACACCCCAGCCTTTGCATTACGGAAATGGCTTTGATGCACTCGCTCTCTGCCGTGTTGCAGTTCAGCATGAGCTCAGGCCCAAAGTGCTGTTACTAAGTAACCCTTCCACATCTGTGTTCACAAGGGGAGCTGTCTTTTTGAAGCAATTTAATAGAAATGAAGAGAAATGAAAAATCTTGAAACATAGCAAATGGAGAAATACCTCAATAAAGAGCCTATCAAGAACAGTAATTGGCTTCAAGGAGAGGTCGCCTATTTTATGGGGTGATTTAAATCCATGGGGGTAAAACGATAGCCTGGGTATTCGCTGTATCAAAATATATGGAATTTATTGCTTAATAACCGAGAGATGTGCATCAAATGTTACTTAAAGAAGCGTGGATGTAAAAATAAGTGCGACTTCAGTGTTGTGTGTTTTTTTTTTTTAAAAAATACCTTAGGGGAGACGAAAAGGAGAAAACAGGAGAGAAATATCTAGAAAGATCGAGTGTGAGACGAGAGATTGAAGAAAATGTGGTAGACAAGTCAGGCCTGCAAGCCACAGAGTGTGTGGCTCTTCAGAAAAGGGTTTCTTTTGATATATTGTATATCAACAATGAAATCTTAACTAAAAACCACTATGTTCTGTGGAACTGATACAAATTAGCAGGAAAAGGCTCTGAAGAGAGCAAAGCCAGGGCCACTCCACCCAGCATCCTACATCTTCATCCTTCACCATCACCTGCACCTCATCCTCCTATCACCTTCTGAGGTCAGCTTTGTCATGGGCCTGCCCTCCCAGATGTCATATCAAGATTAAGCCACTGCTTTGCTACAAGTTCCTTGCAGTGCCTGACTGCAGATTTCTGTCTTCCCTAATTGTATTGCAATTGCTTATCTATTTACCTGCCTCTCCAAAGAAGTAACTCACTTAAGGTAAGCCCGATCTTCAAACTCTCCTTGATGTTTGCAGATGCCTTGCACGGCAAGAGTCAGAAAAACCTGACTTCTGAGACTGGCAAAGGACAGGCTGGTGTCTATGGCTACAACTGTATGGCCCCTGTGTAAGGCAAAACAGCTAACATGGTCTCAGGACCCTATCTCTCCCTTTCTATCTTCCCTTGTCTTAGCCATGCTGGACCAGAATCATTCCCAGCCTTGTGTCAGTACTGTGAGCACTGGCTACAAATAATGATAAATCTTGAATAATTCATCCCCACTTACCCTAATTTACCCAAGACAGTACTGCCTCAAGCCCATGGGTTCTGTGCCATGAATCCCACCAAAACTATTTAGTGGAAAATGCCTCTGTATTTAATACTTACACATGGTTTTCTTGTCATTGTAAATATTTACAAAATATGCATTGTACTAGGTATTATAAAACATATAAACACGTAAAAGATAAACTAAAACGAGATGCCACTGGAGGCAAAATCACTCTTATATTATGTCTTTATTATAGATATCTCACTTTTTCTCCTTTGTCTCCAACTGTTCCAGTAATGCCTCTCAGACCTTGAGGTCCCTGGAAAAGCAAGAGGGGGGTGGCAAATGATTTCTGTCAAAGCACACACTTTTTTGCAGATGCTGATCCAGAAAAGGCATGTTACCATAATGAAAGAAGACATTAAGAGATGGCAACAGTATACACAGGCAAACACTTCCAATATAAAAAGAAAGGTCCAAGTAAAATTCCAATGCTTAAAATCCTTTGGTAAAATTCTAAAGGCTTATATAACTCTATACAAATTGAATGAACACAACAATTGATGGCTTACAAAAAGTAAATACAAGCAACTATGACAGCGCTGCTGACATCTTTCAACCCACGGGTAGAACCCACACTCCCATTGCCACCTCTTTGGAGGTCCATTAGGAGTATCACTGCTTTAACTTTTAAAATAATAGCTACCTACAAATCCATGCTGGCAAAGGAAGGCAGTGTATTATCAGAAATAGAGCTGGACTGTCCAGCAACCACCTGTCACCAGTATTTATCACGCTATTTCTATGATAAGGAGTGTTCTCACCTCCAGCATGACATAGTAAGAAATCACAGACACAGAGGTGAATAAGCCTAAGCACGAGGAAGAGGAGTGGCTCTGAGCACTCTTTCAGTACTGAAAAGTTTCTTCCGTGTGCCACCTGCTCAAGGGTGAGCCTGGGTGCTCCCCGGGGCGGAGCTGTGAGTGCATGCTCCATAGAAAGGAAGTTAGATACTTTTGACATCTGCCAACGACTTCTCACATTGGTTTAAGGTAAAGGTGCTTGGCGAACAATGGGGGCTGATGAGAAGCCAAGGACAATGGCCCTGGGTTTTGATCCTACTTCAAGTTCTGGCTTTGTGGGAGCCTAGCCAGTTTGGATGTTCACCTTCCTAGACATGGACGAAGGGGGGAGCACCTTGGACTTTCCACAGGGCAGGGAACCCTGACTGCTCCTTGGACTGGAGAGGGAGGGGGAGAGGAGTGGGGGGAGGGGGAGAAGGGTGGAAGGAGGGGGAGGGAAATGGGAGGCGGGGAGGCGGGGGAAACGTTTTTTTTTTTTTCTCAATAAAAAATTAATTAAAAAAAAAAAAAAAAAAAAGGTAAAGGTGCTTTAGGGTGGCCATCATGTTCATCTTCACAGTCAGCAAAGATGGACAGTTCTAGAACCAGCCTTCATTTATCTAGCTCAGTCACAAACTCTCTGCATGTCAGGCAGAAAGTGTTAAAAATTCCCGAGTACAGTATGAACCAGGCTGGATTGGCACCTTAGGTTTTCAAATGAAATGTGGCCATATCAGATTAAGCGCCCTAACTTATGTGGCTTGTTTACTGACGCTGTGGGTAATTCCTGTACATAAAAAAATGATAAGTAGATGTGATACAGGAATCACATGAATAAGCCCTTAAAATGACTATTCCTTATAAAAATATACCATAGAAATTTTTATAAATATATGTATTGCTTTATAAGTGTGCTTTTATATCAAGAGGTAAAAATCTGTGAATTCACCCAAAACATTTGAACATCCTCCTCCCAAACACCAGGAGGTGAGCAGATGATGATAGTAATTCCCAGTCGATCCGCTGAGCTACGCAACATAACTCCATAATCTTTGAGAATGGATTTTTTTTGAAAATATATAAACCCACACCTATTTTCATTAGATCCAAAAAGCAAAAGCAAACAAGTTACACTATCTGGCACTATCTCCTAGGAAGTAAAAGTTCAGCTCTTTAATGCCTCCTTGCAAAGACTCGGAAAAAGCAAACTTGTAGAGAAAACATTCGCTCTCCTACAAACGTCCCTTACAGATCTCCTGTAGCCCAGAAGAAGAAACCACTTCTTAGATTTCCTTTAACCTTAAACTCTAAAAAGCGTGGATCTTTACAGCCCTTCTCACCCCTTAAAAGACCAGTTCTGGGGCCTCTCACGATGGCTCAGGAGTTCAGAGCACTCCTCCTTTTGCAGAGGTCCTAGGTCCAGTTAGCTCTGACACATGGCAACAACTCACAGCTGTCTAATTCAAGTTCAAAGGCATCTTCTGACTTCTGTAGGCATTGTACGCACATGGTACAATACATACATGCAAAACACTCATACACATAAAATAAAGAAGTAAAATCTTTTTTACGAAAGAGTAGTCCTGAGGAGAAGATCAACGCAAGAGAGGGATCCCGAGTTGTCTTCTCTGACTCTTTGCTGGTGGCCTTTTATATCGACTTTACTTCAGGAAGCTTCAAATTTTCAAGGAATCCTCAACACTTATTATCGCTGTAATTTAGACTAGGACAAAGGCCAACAATTGCGCTTCCACATGGTACAAAATTAACATGAATTCCAACCTAACAAGCATCTTAAACTTGAAGTATGTTTATGTCCAGCCATCGTACGTCACAGCAGGTGTGGGACTGCAGTAAGAGGCATGGTTATGAACCACTAAAGGCATTCTAATATGTGATCACTTTCTGGAATGAACTGCAGTAATCCCATGGGACTTAACCCACTTCATGTTCAAGGCATAGAAGATGTTACTTCTGTCATGCCAGAGCACTGCTGAAATTAAAACATATGGTGCTGTTGCGGTCAGCATTTGCTTTCAGGTTATGACATCTTGGAGGTTACATATGATTTTACATAGAACTTTTCTTCTAAAAATTTCTTGAAGGGACAATGTGGACTCTTTCTTATTATGAAAAAGTAGTGTTTGCCTGGTACTAGCTGGCTGGAAGCACAGAGAATACCAAGTTCATATGCTGTAAACCATTAATCTACACACTAAAGAGAAGATAATACCGAACCATTACAAAGATTTGTTTATCCTAGGTAAACATTTTTTAAAAAATACTTTACTGGGGGTCCTTGAGCTCCAACTTCTCCCAGTTCTCCCTGGTCACCTTCTTCACCCTAAAAAGCAGCAGAGAAAAATCACAGTAAATATTAACTAGCAAATGAATACGCCAGGTCTTGCTCAGGGTGTGAAGTGTGTTTGACTCCTCTGGATGGTTCTACTGTGTCTTGTTAAATTATATAGGTAGTCTGTGTCAATTGCATGGTATTCAGGCAATGCAGATAAACAGACAGGGAGTCAACCAAGGAGATACCGCTTAGAAGCTGTTCTTTCAGGGTTTTCTAAAGAGAGGGAGAAAGGCAAGGAGGGGAGAAAGAAGAGAGGGTATTTAGGTTGCAAGTGTTACTAGGAAAGCATAACCACATCACGAAATCTTTTACTGTAAGATACTTTGTTGTAATTTCCATTTTGGCTTTTCTTATCTTAAATTTATACCACGAACAATGTTAATGCATCCAATCAATTTTTTCATAGATTATGCCCATGGTATCAATAACAGAAAGGCCACTTTCACCAATAAGAATATTAGTATTCATTTATATTTCCTTTGAATCATTCCATAGTTCAATTTTTGTGCAAAAAATATTTATTAATAATTTAATTTTTGGTTAAAAATGTCTTTGCTGTGGTGATCAGACACTTGTTTCAGTATCATGCATTGACTAACCAATACTTTCCATATAGTGTGGAAATGGGAGCTGGGGAGCTCTGATTTTACTGTTGACCTGCTGTGATGTCATTATTACCAAAACTTTTTTACTTACTGAATTTTTAATGTTTTCATCTACGGAGGAAAGAATTTCTCTATATGTTTTACTTATAGATACTCTTCTTTTTCGTATTTGCCTAAATGTTTATTCTTCCAGATGAACTTGAGTCGCTGATCAGAAAGGGACAGATGGTGTTGTGGGTAAGATTGCTTGCTGTGCTGTCATGAGAACCTGAGTGTGCGTCCAAAGAACCTACGTGAAAAGGCTGCTTATGGCTTGCACATGTTCCTATAACTCAAGTGCTGTGGGGGCAGGGCAGGGACAGGAGGGTCTTTGATGCTTGTGGCTGCTAGCTTGGCTCCAGGTTCACTGAGAGACCTTGTCTCAAGGGAATAAGTGGAGACTGATCAAACGAAACAACCAGTGTGCTTGACAGACCTCTATGTGTTTACACAGGTGTGCGTGCCTATGCACACAACACACATGCACATACACATGCACACATCACACACACATACACATACGCATACACATACACACGTACACATGGACACATCACGCACACAGACACACACATGCATATGAATTTTAAAAACAGAATTGTCTGGGGTACCGTCACAAAAACACTGTTTTGTATTAACGTATACTACTTTATTCTTGAAGTCAGTGTATTTTACTCTACTTAGTGAAATCTTTTTTTCTGTTTTTATTTAATGAAGAAAGTTTTGTCATTTTCTTTATATTAGACTTGAATACTGCTGTAGTTTGTTCAAAGCAATCTGCATTTGGGTTTTTATTGTCATTGGGAACGTCTCTCATATTATCTACTTGTTATTTGGACATTTTATTATTTTTTTAAACTCTGTCATACTTTAAAATGTTAGAATATTCTATAAAGAAGTCTGCTTCCCGGGCTGTGGATATAGCCCAATGACAGAGCACTGGTTGGGCACGCCACAGCCCTAAGTTCAAATCTCCAGCATCATCGAAGAAAGAGAGAGAAGTCTGATGGCTGTCTCTTACAGAAAGGCAACTCTACGGATTGAGAAAATACTAAATATAACACTTTATATTTCAGCGGTAATACATATCTTTAATTGTGATGTTATTAATGAGGAAAACTTATTTATATTACATATTAAAATCAATTCTGTCATTCAATATACATATTTTATTAACTCATTTTATATCATATTTATATATAACAGATTAATAGATAATATTTATATAAATATAATGTAATTGTAATATATTATAATTTTCATAGGTTATACATTATATTTACAGTTTTTTTATTTAGTTTTTTTCACACACACTAATAACCAAGTGCACCTAGAAAATTTAACAGAGGAGGCTGGAGAGATGGCTCAGCGGTTAAGAGCACTGACTGTTCTTCCAGAGGACCTGAGTTCAATTCCCAGCAACCACATGGTGGCTCACAACCATCTGTAATGAGATCTGGTGCCCTCTGGCCTGCAGGCATATATGGAAGCAGAATGTTGTATACATAATAAATAAATAAAATTTTTTAAAAAAGAAAATTTAACAGAGTATTAATATATAACATTTAGGCATCAAGTGCAAAAAAATTAGATTATTTATGTTTCAATGAATTACATTTAATTTTTGCATTTATTTATTTGGAGGGGTCATGCACATAACATGCATCTATGGAGGTCAGAAAACAACTTATGGAATTGGTTCTCTCCCATAACACATTATTCTGGAGATTAAACTAAGGTAGGCTTGACGGCAAGACCATTTACCCATCCACAAGAGCCATCTCATGAGCCCTGGCACTTAATTTCCAAGAGAATTATGAAATTTTTACTGCTTTAGTACCATAAATAAATTCAGGTTGTATTCTACTAGAAATTACGATTGACAGGGAAAAGAGGCAGTCCCAAGTTAAAAGCTACTGAAATTGGCTAGTTTCATGGAGTGGGTAATCTTTATGTGAATACTCTCAAGGACTTATTTTTACTTTATGTGTATGAGTGTTTTGCCTGAATGTATGTATATATGTGAAGGCAGTGCCAGCAGAAGCCAGAATCCCCAGGAACTGGGTTGAACTGCCATGTGGATGCTGGGAACTGAACCAGGTCCTCTCTGCAAGAGCAACAAGTGTTCTTAACTGCTGAGCCATCTCTCCAGCACCTCCTGAATATAATTAAATGGTACTTGCTTTTCCTCCAGGGCTATCACATCGCTGTACAAACAACGATGATAGTCGACTGCAAGTTTTCTTATCAGCATATGGCATATATTCCTCATAGATTTCCAATAAAACTTGAAGTAATATGTTTGAATTAAACATTTCTCCTGCAGATAAAAACGTACTCACCCAATCAATAGTCACAAATTCTAAATGACAAGTTTAGGAGACCTTATTTATCATCATGTCCCTGGAGGAATTTAAAATGGGTGCTGATTGAAGTGTAGATTGATGGTTCCAGGACCACAGTTTTATTATTAGGACTTCACTCGTATTCACAAAGCTTTTTAATCTTCGTTAGTTAACGTGCAGGATACATTTAAAGACAGACTGGAGCTGCGTGCCAACTGCAGACCTCCAGGCCCCTCTGCTCTCAGTTCAGGCTCCGTTCTTCCAGGGCTCGGTCATCAACGGCCTATTGCCATCCCACCTTCTTAGGCCAGTTTTGAAAGTCACTACTTAAAGTTTAGGTTTGCACAAAAATATCAAAGGAGCTACAGGAATCTTCAACATCAAAGGGGACGTTTATCCAATTGCCTAACATGCCAAAAAAAATTAGTTTCTGTGTAACTAATTTGTAGGCACCAAAAATAGAAGCTTGATGGGCATTAGGGAGAAATGCCCTGATTAACAGTTCTAAATCCTGCGGGACAAGGAAGAGATGGTTCTTCAAAAAAAGGGGGCCAACAGCACAAGAGGAGGGGATAAAAAGCATTAGAATGAACAGAAGCCTACTGTCTCCTTTACACACGCCTCACAGAAAAAGAAAAAAAAATCTCCGGGTGTAATTTAACCTTCTTGCTTGCCCGTTTTAGTGACTTAGCTAGTGTTCTGGTGCAGTAGTATGTCATGTTCAATTAAGTCAATCCCCTGTGACTGAGTATTGTTTTTGTTTTCTTCTGAACTCTGAGAACTTTGGACAAACAATGGCACATAGCGAGTAGCTGATAAATAATGGTTGATTTTTCAAAATGGGGAAATCTAAAATTCTGGGGAGGAACGGGCACGCAGAGAAACAGGGCATTTACCTTTTCTATATTATTCAAGTTTGACACCCGAAACCCAACAGTTTCATTCCAGATCAATAAAAATACCTTAGCAATTCACAGCCTTCATAATAAATGACTGAAAATAATGTGCAAACTGTAATAGGGCACAGAAAATTGGCCTATTTATCCTGATTATACAAGTGAGGTTATTTAACAGACTGATTTGGGCTGAAGAGTTCAAGGATGTTAATACTCAAAGATATTTTACTCAAAAAATAAATTGCCTCTCCTGCTCATTACTACTGAATAAAAAGGTGAATATTTTACCATAACCTAGTAATTATATGGACAGATACAATCAACAAAATCTAGCAATCCTGCACTAATAATAGTGGTATGGTTTTGTAAAGTATTATAAAATTTACTAAGAGAAAGAATCTACACTATGCAGAAAGTAAAATTATAAGATGAAGAAATGGCAACCAAGTTGATTTGCTTCAAGTACTTTTCAGCTTTTTTTTTGGAAGGGTATATTAACCTCAGTGCAATATAGATTCCACATTCTTTTTTTGTTTGTTTGTTTGGTTGGTTGGTTTTTTGAGGCAGCTTTGGAGCCTGTCCTGGAACTAGCTCTTGTTGACCGGGCTGGCCTTGAAGACAGAGATCCACCTGCCTCTGCCTCACGCCCCCCCCCCCGCCCCCAATGCTGGGATTAAAGGCATTCGCCACCACTGCCCAGCCAGGATTCCACGTTTCTAACTGAATAATATTGCTGACTTCCAGCTTCTTCAAGTCAAAGTTATGGTGAAAGGAGATGAGAAATAAACAGACAAATTAGTTCAGGTCTAGAGAAGTGGACTTCGAAGCCAATTATCTACTAAATCCCGTGTTTCTGACTTTTGAAACACTGGTACAACTTTACAGCTATCAGAAACTCTGGGGAAGTAAAACAACTAGGGACATAGTGTCTAGCTGTTATCAGCTTTGATTAAAAAGAATCAAAATATGGCCTATTTGAAACAAAGAAAATGCAGTCAATATGGGGCAAATAGGCATTTTCTTTGTCATTTCAATAACTGAACAGCTTAGAAGACTGTGGTTAGAATACACAAGCATTTACTTTCCAAAGAAATAACACATCACACTTTACTATTCCTTAGAATTCCTTGTAGTGGACATTCACACTATCTCTTAATCACATTGGCCCACTAAACGCTCATTTCCCTTACCTTGTGTCCTTGTCGTCCCGGTTCACCAATTTCTCCTTTTGCCCCTTTATGACCCTAACAAACATAAAAAATAAAAAATAAAAACACAAATAAATGAAGCTGCATTGGGTTTGATGTCAAAAGCGGCCAGAAGGCTCCTAAAATTGTTCTGCCTCTCTAAATCTGTGTTAAAATACTATGAAAAAAGATTACATCACAAAGCACAACACTGCCTTGGAAGCTTTAATAGCACCATGTACACCATATGACTCATGTATATAATAGGCATCAGCTTTATTTATTCATTTATCAGGAGGACAACACTCCTCTAGACTAACAACTGCTCTGCCACTCAGTTCAGCAGCAAGGTGATGCCCACCTTGGCTTCCAGTTTCCCCGGCTTCCCCACCAAGGTTAGCTTTAAAAGTTTCCAGCACTAGAAACTTAACCCTTTCAGAAGCTGCCCAGCTATCCCTGGCTCCCTGATAACCACGTTGAAATCTCATTTGCCTGCTCTATGGCCAGCTCCTTCCATGAGAGAGGAAGGGCTGGCCTGAGAGTAGGTGTCTCAGAGGCAGGGTTGCTTCCTTCCTCGGTGGAAAGTATGAAAGAAAAGGGGCAAAGAGTGGAAACAAAAGCTGCAGCACAGCAGGGGAATGGGGATCCCAGCTGTGCCAATCACACTTGGGCTGGGAACAGTAACACCCAGCAAACTGAGACGAAGTTCTCAAATTAGGTCTGCTGGAACTTCCACCTCTTGTAGTGATCATGTGATTGTGTTTTTACAAATCAAGCTTGTCTGAAGATCAGAGTGCAGAGCTAAGTCACTAGAGGCCAAGGAGTGGTGGCACACACCTTTACTCCCAGGACTCATGAGACAGAAGCAGATGAATCTTTGTGAGTTCAAGACCACCCTGGGCTACAGGAGATTGAATCAGTCTAAAAGAAACAGAGTTCATGCAAAGGTGATCTCAGCCCTTGGGATCACACGGCTTTAATCCCAGCACTAGGGAGGTGGAGACAGGAGTAATATGGCTGGGAGGAGAGAGGAATACAAGGCAGGAGGAGACGGGAACTCATTGCAGTTTGAGGTGCAGTCTAGACAGTCTGAGGAGACAGTCATTGGACAGGATCGCCCTTTATGTCTGAGCAATGGTAGAGGTGAGAACTCTCTAGAGGCTGGCTGCTCTGTTCCTCTGATCTCTCAGCTTTCACCCCCTAACATCTGACTCTGAGATTTTATTATTAAGACCAATTAGAATTCGTTCTACAGCCTCTCTCTGGTGTTTTGGAAAAATAAGTCACCTCCTATATAAGTCTAACCCTTCCACAGCATTGCAATTGAGAGAATTCGCCAAATCGCAATTAGAGAAAACCCTTTGGAAACCAGTACCTCTCAGCCCAGCATCTTCCAATCATAGCAGAGCAGGAAGGGTCTGGAATTTCTCAAAATCACTTCAAATTCAGAGAATGGAGGGGGAAACAATTGTTTTCTTTTTTTTCAAAATAGACATTTTTAAGTATCATGATGGCAAAGTAAGAGAAAGAACCTTCAGGAAAATCTATTCTGCACAGGTCCCCCAATTATTTTTTTTTTACCATGACACTCTCAAATTCTCATCTACACAGTGTATATACACAGTCTCCCTCCACATCCATACCTCCATCTTCCCCTATAGAAGACAAACATCCAGTCCTGGATTTCATGTTCAAGTTTCCTGGCCCAGTGCATGCTGGGAGCATTTCCTCCCTAACTACAGACATTCTGTAACTGAACACATGCACCTCGGTAGGGGCACTAGTTAGATTTTCCAGGCTGAATTTGTGCCACAGACAGAAAGAGCAACGGCAGACTTTACTAATCTAACCAAGACCAATGGTTAGATCTTGCCACTTTTTAAAGTAATGGAATTATTCTTACCCGCATGCCTGGGAGGCCTGGGTATCCAGAGCGACCTGGTGGGCAGGAATTGGGGCACTGACAAAGAGAAGGGGAGAGGTAAACTAGAACACCCACTTTGTGAAAATGAGAAATATTTTTTCAATGAGTCCAGCTACAGAGCCGCAAGGCAATCATAATCATTAAACAACTCTGAATATCCCCTTCCATTGTTTTCCTTTTTTTTTTGGAAAATTATCATTTAATAGATAAACAGTTGTGGCTAGGGAAGATGAAAGTGTTTCGGTGATGAATAATGGCAATCAATGCTCAACAATGTTAATGCCGCTGAATACATACTTAAAATACTTAAAATGGTAAGTACTTGCTTATGAATACTTTGCCAGTAGCTTGCTAAAATAGCATTGCAAGCCAATAAAATATTTTCAGTTATTTAGAGAAGAGTTTAACAAGGCAAGTAGAAGGGTTAGCTAATTCTTCATGTACATAAATATTCAGTAGCTATTGTTAGACCAAGTTTGTGAAAAATACAATTTCCTTATCTTGCATATATCTGGGGAGTGATTGGCCCATAATATCCCCTTCCTTTGTTTTTCTTTTAAATATAGAAAAGCATGGAGAATTCAACAGTCATCCTGCCACGTGCTCCTCTTTCACATGTTACATGTAAACATTTTATCGTATTTATTTCAGATCTAATAAAAGAAGTGAAATTCTTTAGACAGTAGACTGTAGCAGGACCTTGTCTGGCCTCTTCCTTCTCCACTGAAACAGCGCCATCCTAAGGTCACTGCCTTTCACCATAGACCAAAACTCCATGAGTGTGGTTTACCATTGTTGACTACTCATCTAGACATAAAACATCTCCCCAAACTTGAGTACTCCCATGGAAAATCACACCTCGGCATAGAGCCAAAGGCTTGAACAGAAACAAGAACCCTTCTCCAGTGAAAATCCTTGTGTAGCCTGAGAACACGTGAGCAGCCAGTCCACACGGCTCTGCCATCCAGGTTAAAAGAGAACATGGAGGCCAAGCAAATTCCAGTCAGATCATTTTAAAGACAGCTCATCTGAAGACCGCATGGTCTTTAAAACTATTATGTTGTACACACGTATAAAACACCACGATTTTATATTAATAGATACTAATAAGAAAAAGTTACAAACCATATTGTAATCAAAGGAAAAATCTTACCAATGGGTCTCCATCATGAAATCCAATTGTTCCCTAAAGTAAGTAAAATACAAAAATTAGGAATAAAACTAGATGATTTACTCTAAGTTATGAATAATAGAAATTTCAAAATATATTTTGTAATATATAACAAGCGTGCAAAAATATAATAAGGGTATTGATTTTATGAAATACAAGGAAAAATAGAAGCATGTATGTTAATTGAAGATTTGCTGATGGGTGATTCCTTCAAAGATCCCTAAACTATAGTTGGTTAACTCTTTGGGGAGATGAAATAACTGACAATGTAGAAAGTGGGGAACTCTGGCACATGAATGAAAACATAGAGTATCACATACTTAAACTATTGTTTTGATTTCAACTTTGAAAAACTTAGCAAGAACTAATTCGCATGAAAATGCTTCTCATGTCAACGTTTTAAGCTCTTAAGAAATCACAACTATCAAAAAGCTGTAAACAAATAAGACCTCTCTGGGAAAGGATCCTTTAGATTATTGTGGTTCCTTTATGCTTCTGGTTGTAAAATGAAACAGACTGAGTAGATTAAAAAGAAAAAGAAAAGAGAAGAAAAACACAGGAGCCATTTTGGAAACGCAGAACAATGACGTAATAAATATTTCCATGTTTGTTTCTAGGATTTCTTCAGTTCCCGTTCAGATACGAAAGAAATTTGAGATGGAAATTACTTACACTGGGTCCTGGGGGGCCAGGGGGGCCAGGTGGTCCTCTTTTCCCAGGGTCACCCTAGGCCATTTCAAAATAGAGACACAGTAGTTACACAAGATTCAGAATACAGTTCATAAAACCAAGGAGCCATGAGAGAAAGGCATTGCTAGAATGTCAAGCAGAACTCAGGCAGGCGTGAGCCTACCACCAAAACCCAATTAGCTGTCCAACACCAGGCAAACAAAGAAATTCTGGTCTTACCATGGTAGAGAACAAAGCAAAGGAAGACACGGAAAAGGGGTGCAGATATCGAGTCAGCTATCTATAGGATGATCCCTCTACCTACTTGAAACACGGATCAGAAATCCCATGGACTGATCCAGTTGGTTTACAGAACAGAGTAGCTGGTATTGCTAGTGTCATTCAGATAATTAAAGAAAAAGAAAACACGGACCCAGCCCTAAATTGAGAGTGGAGGACCCATCTCTGCAACCCCTGGTCTGAATGTCACTGAACTCTTGCAATGGACAGTGAAGCAAAGACAGCTAAATTAAAACAATCCATTCAGGTGAAAGGGGGTTCAAATTACTCTGAATGCCCTATTTTTACTATTGGTACATCTTCTTTCTTAATATTTTACATAAAAAGTCAGAAACATCATAATTATTTTAAATATGCAATCATAGTTCATTCATTTGTAACATATATGTAAGTAACTTTGCATACAGGAAACACATGTATAGAGCAAGAAAGATACATGGCATTTGACTCCTCCCCTCAATGAGATTATAATTTCTTAGCTTCTCATATCAATTTTTTTTTTTTTTTTTGGTTTTTCGAGACAGGGTTTCTCTGTGGTTTTGGAGCCTGTCCTGGAACTAGCTCTTGTAGACCAGGCTGGTCTCGAACTCACAGAGATCCGCCTGCCTCTGCCTCCCGAGTGCTGGGATTAAAGGCGTGCGCCACCACCGCCCAGCTCTCATATCAATTTTTAAGTGGTTATAGAATATCACACGAAACACTTTTTATCAACAATTTTCTCAGTCAATTTCAGTTTCTTTCTGTTCAATTAGAATTAAATCCTGGCTATAATTTAATGCTTCTAGTATGGTATTTATGGTGATAACTGAGTGCTATTGTTTAATTTCATATGGATAATTTAACAGAAAAGACACTGGATCGCAATCTTAGATGAAAGTGTAATAATGGGATGATATCTTTAACTTGAAACTCAATCTGCTGCAGGTTAGGAAGAAATGCTTAACTGGAATAAAGTTCACCTACAGTGTTGGGAATTTCAGGGGGAGATGCACAGTGATCCCACTGCCTGCAACAGTAGCACCTTCTTTCAAAGGATCAAATGTCAACCAAAAGGCAACATAGTACTTACAGTAGGTCCTACACGGCCAAGTTCTCCAGGAAGTCCTGTGGTCCCAGGAGGACCCTGAAGTCAACAAATCAAAGGGACAATCTCATTTGTAATAGTGTTTACAGTCTATCGTTAATGATATGAAAACTGATAAAGAACTGACTTAGAATCACCCATCTTTTCTCATGCTGGCTTGCAGTGAGACAATAATTCATTTAACAAAACTTTATTTATCAGGAAACAGAAATTCCCTAAAGTGATCATTTTCCTAATTGGTATGTTTGTTTGACAAAATAGTGACACTGTCAATAGGAGCTATATAACACCATAGAGAAGAATATTTAAACCCCCCTGGTTAGAGTAGCAGGTATAGGGTTAGGTCAGGCTTTTAGAAATAGAGTATTTTCTAGAATGTGTAAAACCATAAACAATGAAATGATACGTACAGGGGGTCCTGGAATGCCACGGCCCTAAAAGATCAAAATAAAAATATTCATGGCTTGAGGTTTGAGCATCATATAAACATAGTCATAGACATGACTCAATGCACAAGAAGCTGAAACTCTTACACTGCGTAAATAGACGAGCAGTGCTCACTGGAAAGCCCTGGATGATGGAAGCAATATCACTCTACCTCAGACAAAGCCAGGAGTTTGTTTCCGTCCCTGAAGCCTTGCTTTGATTCTGTGCTTACCAGTACTGTTTTGCTAAGGATTTTTAAAAGAAAATCAATAACGAAGCCTTCTATGCTCGCCCTCACTCACAGAAGAAGCTATGTATGCTCGCCCTCACTCACAGAGGCACATCACAACCAGATAGTCTAAAGATTTTCTTCATCTGTATAAGAAACCTGTATTTAAGACAACACAGCTTTATAGGTTGTAATAAATGATATTTACACATTCCCATAAACAAGCTGTTGGCACAGAGAGGCAAAGGAGTAACACCTTTTTTCAGTAATATGGACTGGCTCCATGGGTAAGAGTGCTATTGCTCTTACGGACGTCCTGAGCCCTGCCCAACATTAGGCAGCTCACATTCCCCTTCAATTCCTACTCCAGGGAATCCAGTGCCTTCTGGTTTTGAAGAGACTTGCATGAGTAGAGTACACATAAACTCATGCAGGCTTACACACATGCACAAATAAAAATATTTTGAAAACAGATGTACCCCTTTTAACAAGTATGACTATATTTCTGCACACTAACTTTAATAGATATTTAAATTAAATTGATAAGACTCCTCATAATGGGATCTTTATGGAATATACTATTTGGTTTTAAAGATCATGACTTGACTCTCCCTTTCCTCTGTCCTTTATACCCTTTTATTCACGCCAGACTATTTCAGGCTGAAGCCACATTTTACTTATCCTCCCCTCGCAATTCCCAGCACAGAGTCTAGTATACAACAAACTTCAGAAAGCCAGAAAACGGGTGTTACTAAAGGTGAGCGTGGAGAGCAAACCAATCAGTCTTCGGAAAGACAAACATCACTTTTTTTAAAAGTTGTTGTATTCTAGATTTTTATATAGAATTATACAAATAATATTTATATTGCAATAAATTTATAATATATGTTTATATTATAAATATAAAATAATATGAGATATTATATAACAATTATATGAAATAATGTTTGTATACATGATGCAGAAGTAAAACTGTCACAGGGAACCAAGGCGACCAATAAAAAGAGAAAGATTGATAAAAAGAAAGCAAAGAAAAGAGATCAAATGGGGAGAGGACACAGACTGATGAAAACAGCAAGAAAGGAGAACAGAGCCGAGGCCTCCTGCACGCGAAGATACCATTGTGCTTCTCTGGTGAAGAACACATCTGTTGAGCAACAACAGCTCATCTGCTGCGCTCTCATCAGATATACAGCTGTGAGGGGCGTGACGCATCGTGAGACTTAAACTAGACCACACTTGGACCTTTGCTCAATGGTTCCTAGCACTGAGGCAGAAGCGCCAGACGCAAGCTAGGCATTGTGGTTCACACCTCAGGAGGATCACTGTGAGATTAAATCCAGCCTGGGCTACATAAGAGTAAGACTCCTGTCTCCAAAGAAAATCACATTGAGAAACCCCACCTGATATGGACGTCACTTTATCCCATACCTTTGACCTTTTCTGGCCGCAATAGTGTACTTACTATACCCGATGGCTCATAGGCCCTTTGTCGTGTGTATTATGTAGGAAACTGCATTACATTTTTCTTCCCACTGGAGGAATTTTATCTAAATATAGGTTTTTAGTTTTGTTGCTTTCTCGCTACTAGTACTTACCGGAAAACCACGAGATCCAGGTACACCAGGTTCTCCCTAAAAAAAATAAAAACAGTTTCACTGTTCTTTTCTCTTTGAAGCATGAATATGAATATAAGAAAACTGAAAAGATACCAAGATCTTTAATCCAGCCTACTAGATAGCGTTTCAATTGATTCGCAAACTTTCTCTTGAGGTGTTTTCATTGATATTTGAGGACACTATATAATTAACACCAAGAGGCTAACTTACTTTTTGTCCCCTTGGTCCAACAGAGCCAGGGGATCCATCAGGTCCTGTTAATCCCTAATGAAGCAAGAAAATGATGTTAGCACTATCGTAATAGCCTAGAAAAACCACTGGCCAGAATTTTTTTTATTTTACTAATTAACTGTAGGTTTGTTTGCACATGGATAACACAAGTATTTATCAAGTAACACTTTCGAACATATCCTTATTTAAAACCTTTTACATGGTATCTGCTTTTGACTTCTCATTTTTTTTTTGAAAATTTTATGATTTGGTAACTGCAGTGCCCACAAGTTCAATAACTTAGTGAAATTTTGAAATCTCTGCTTTGAGAAAATTCAATGTCTTCAGTTTTCTCCAGTTAAGTCTGATGGGCTTTGACTCCACCCCTTTGCTATGTTTATGTGTCTACTTTACTTCACCTACAAAATAAAAATATTGTATGTCTTCCTAGATGTGGGTCAATAATGTTTTGAAAGCTAATGCAATGTTTTCTTAGTATAAATTAAAGACAAATAATTTTATTATCACTTAGAGCCACCTTAAACCCTCCAGCCATCTTCTAGCAACGACTTAGTGAAGAATATTAACTTTTAATTAAAAACTTGAAAGCATGCATTTTCCTTAGTAAGAACATGTAACAATGTATGTTATCTGCTGGGTATAGCTTAAGCCTAGTATATATGTCTAGTGATCAAATACCATTCTAAGATGTATCAAATGTATTTTCTATCTATTCTTTTCTATTAATAATTATTTAATCATCTTATTCAATATAAAAGAAGATGAAACCATAATAATACTGTATGCAGGCCACATTTTCCACATTTGACAGATAAATTTCAGTTTTTACTATTTTTCTGTTTAATCCAGATATTTTCAGATGCTGTCTATGCAATGTTATCTTGAAATTCTATTTTCCTAAAGATAAAAATATGTGTGCATATATGCATATGTGTATTTATGTATACATGCATATAAATATCTCATAAAGTCTATATCATCAATATTTGAAAAATATTCATTGAGGCCTCCTGAAACTACAGAAACCCTGTCTAAACCAGATTGCCAAAATTCATGTCACAAATATCAAATAATGCTTTTAGGCAATTTATAAAAAGCTTGCAGTCTGTACTTTTTATTTTGTATTTTTAATTATGTGCATGTGTGTGTCTGTGTGTCGGTATATGAATGCATGAGTCCCCAAAGAGGCCAGAGGAGAACAACAGATTTTCCTGAGCGAGAGGGGCCAGTGACTGTGAGCTGTCCAAAATAAACCCTGGGAAGCAAACTCTGGTCCTCTGCAGAATCAGGGAGTTTTCACTTCTGAGTCTACTATCTACTAACATTTTCACACTTTTTTTTTCTTATCAAGTCCTCTAGCAATTCCGTAAAGTGAGCCAAAGAAATTAGAGAGGAAAACATAGAAAATGTTAGTTACTGGAAATTTATTAAGAACAAAAATTATTAAACATATATAACTTTTAGGATGCCAGTTTTTATTTTCCCTAGCCAAATTCTAAGACTATGAGGTATATGAGCAACAACTATGATAGCATCAATTGCTGAATGCTAATAGGAATAAACTGTTTGCCTTCCCAGACTTAGCAAAGGCACCTCATGTCCAGGAGGGCTCTCTTGGTGTATTTCCTACACACATTTTATAAACCTTGGGGCATATTTAGTGGATGCTCTAAGTCCCACTTCCTGTATCAGCTTCAAAGACAACTCCTGGTCAGTTTTCCTACACAAAGTCATCTTCTTCGTTTTGTGACTGGAATAATTAGAACAGCAGAGGATCGTAACTACTATGTGTGTAATATATTGAAACATAATCAAGGGAGTGTTAGATACCCCGAGGGCTGTTCCAAGTCACTCACATTTATAATACCTTTCATAGGATCTTTG
Organism: Neodon shergylaensis; assembly: GCA_025134845.1. Classification (NCBI taxonomy): domain Eukaryota; kingdom Metazoa; phylum Chordata; class Mammalia; order Rodentia; family Cricetidae; genus Neodon; species Neodon shergylaensis. The sequence continues at coordinate 2,466,611 of JABTXL010021554.1, read as the reverse complement.
CAATTATGTCTATGGTTGGAAAGTTCTTTGAACTAAGCTGAAAGCGGATTTGGTGTTGGGTGCTGCAGTGAAGTCTGTTAGGAAATAACTATGTAGAAAAGACTGAGCTTGCCAAGTGCGCTGGTTCATGACTGTAATATCAGCAGTCAGGAGTCTGAGGTGAGAAAGCTACTAGTTCAAAGCCAGTTGGGGCTACATTCAAGTTGTTTGGCTGCTATAAAGCAAGACCATGTCTCGACAAAATAGGAAAGAGTGGAGAGAAGATGAGAAACAGGAAAGGGAAAGAGAGAGAGGAAAGAGAAAAGAGAGAAGAGGAGACAAAAGGAAAAGGAGGAGAAAGGACTCCATACTTAACAGAGTCCTAGCACATTGCCCCTTGGCATCTAACACAGTCAATGCATGATGAATGAACACTTTAAATTTTGGTTCACCTTTTGGGTAGAAGGGTCCTTCTATGTCCTCTTTGATTATTTGGCCCAGCTCTGACCCTACCTACTGCTGCAGGTTTGTGCACGTTGCTTAGCTATACAGTACTCTAATGCTATTCCTCATTCAGACAGGTCCTTACAAACAAACATCTGGGTATTAACCACAGCATGACACTTCTTTGCCTCCTCAGATTTCTTCAATGAACATTGACCTTTCAGAAAAATGTCTTAACCGACTACTCCTGCTGGGACACATATCTCAGGGATGTAGGTTATGCCCATTCAAAGGGAAGAAAGCATTTAACGTCATGCCTGTCTGGTACCACATAATTTAACCACATCCCTACATGCACCTGTCTCGTGTGATTTCTGTAAGAATTAAATATTGTTTACAGAGCTTTCTGGGCACTCTGCAACAAACATCACTTGCCATAACCTCTCTATCAAATATTATCCATAAGAATAACACAGCTGTCCTTTGGGTGTAAGGCTCTGGCTTCTCTATTCTATATAAATACAAAAGAAAAGAAGACCAGACGTCGATAGGTGGGAAGAGAGACTGGAAATACATGAACACACACAGCATGCACAATTTTCAAAATCCTATTTGCAATAAAACCCTCTATATCTAATTTCAAAGAAATTACAGAGAAAAATCTCTCCAGTGGCAGGGGGAACTGCCTTTATATGGGTGTTTAGGCAGACAGAGCTCCATATAGAACAGGATTGGAGTTGTGCTCTGAGCCTTTCGATCGCCATTAGTCAGGGAATTCCTGTCCCCAGCATCCTGCCTCTTGCTTCCTTCCAGCACGCCAGCAGCTCAGCTACTGACAACAAAGTGTACTACTAGAAGCATAGCTGTAATGACAAACCTATCAAAATCCATTGCCCATGGGAAATGAAGTCCCTTTCTCAGATTTGGACAAACATCATCCAATAATCATTTCAGAATCATCACCAAAAATATGTGTAACTTTCACTGTGAAATAAAGAGTAGAAGACAAAGAGATTGGACATCAATATCCCTGATATCACTGTCAAAACAGTTCTTCCAAAGCTTTCTTACTGAGTGTTTTATTCCCCAGAGGCTAGGCAGAGGCGCCCATGCCCTCTGAGGGAGCTATTACTCACTGTTCTCAAAAATGTCCTTTCTCAATGACTGTGAAAGACTTTATTGTCAACTCAATGAGAGAGCAGTAAGAAAACTTAATAGATCCAGAAGTAATGAGTGACCAAAAGAATGGTACTCAACTTCACACGGAAAAGCAAAAAACCCATGATAGCCAAAGCAAACCTATAAAATAAAAGAATTTCTCGAGGCTACAGTGCTGAAAACAGCCTGGTATTGGCATAAAAACAGACAGGAGGACTAATGGAACCAAATCAAAGACCCAGATATTAATCCACACACCTATGAACAGCTAATTTTCAACAAAGAAGCAAAAATATCAAATGGAAAAAAGAAAGCATATTTAACAAATGGTGCTGGCATAACTGGATATCACGTAGAAGAATGGACATAAATCCATATCTATCACCATGCATAAAACTCAAGTCCAAATGGATCAAAGACCTCAACATAAAGCCAGCCACACTGAACCTCATAGAAGAGAAAGTGGGAAGTACACTTGAACGCTTTGGCACAGGAGACCACTTCCTCAATATAACCCCAGTAGCACAGACACTGAGAGAAACAATAAATGGGACCTCCTGAAACTGAAAAGCTTCTGTAAAGCAAAGGACACAGTCAACAAGACAAAACAACAGCCTGCAGAATGGGAAAAGATCTTCATCAACCCCACATCAGACAGAACTCCAAAATATACAAAGAACTCAAGAAATTGGTCATCAAAAAAATCCAATAAAAAATGGAAGACAGACTTAAACAGAGAACTCTCAACAGAGGAATCTGAAATGGCTGAAAGACACTTAAGGAAATGCTCAACATCTTCAGAGAAATGCAAATTTAAACAACACCAAGACTCCATCTTACACCTGTAAGAATAGCCAAGATCAAAAACACTGATGACAACTTATGCTGGAGAGGTTGTGGGGTAAAGGGAACACTCCTGCATTGCTGGTGGGAATGCAAGCTGGTACAGCCCCTTTGGATATCAGTTTGGCGATTTCTCAGAAAATTAGGAAACAACCTTCCTCAAGTCCCAGCAATACCACTTTTGGGTATATATCCAAAGGATGCTCAACTGTGCCACAAGGACATGGGTTCAATTATGTTCATAGCAGCATTGTTTGTCATAGCCAGAACCTGGAAACAACCTAAATGCCCCTCGACTAAAGAATGGATAAGGAAAATGTGGTACATTCACACAATGGAGTACTACACAGTAGAAAAAAATAACATCTTGAATTTTACAGGCTAATGGATGGAGCTAGAAAATATCATTTTGAGTGAGGTAACCCAGACCCAGAAAGACAATTATCATATGTATTCATTAAGTGGTTTTTAAACATAAAGCAAAGAAAACCAGTCTACAAATCACAATCCCAGATAACCTAGACAATCATGAGGACATGAAGAGAGACATGAATCTAATCTACATGGGAAGTAAAAAAAGACAAGATCTCCTGAGTATATTGGGAGCATGGGGACCTTGGGAGAGGGTTGAAGGAGAGGGGAAAGGCAGGGAGTGGAGAAGAGAAAAATGTAGAGCCCAATAAAAATTAAAAAAAAAGAAGTCCTAAATGACTCTAATTCAAAAACTAAAGGATATAAAACATTAAAATATTTACAAGCAATCACTGGGTGCCAATCGTCAACAATTTTCAACACTTTCTGTATTACATGTCATTCTTCTTAGCTGGTAACTTGGATACTAAAAATCCACTTCCACTCTTTTCCTCTACTCTTTCCATCCACCCATCTGTTAAGAAGATGCTATCCAGCACATTTCAGAGTGGTACGACTGCCAATATATTAAGAAACTCATTTGTATCTGCTCGAGGTAGAACTGAGTTGCCTAAATGAGTTCAATAAATATGAAAGTCTTTGTTGTCTTAGCACCTATGTAACTCTGGGTCTCTGAGGAAGTAATTTAACCTTATAATTTTTTTTCATTTTCCTCTTTATTGGAAAAATAGCATTAGAACAACTTTCTTCTTAGGCTATGGTAAAGCTGAAGGGAGTATATTTGCGACCAGGCTTGAGAAAAATGCCCCAAGTATATGAAAATGCCACAGCTAATTTCTCTCAGATCTAAGGAATGCCTAAAACACTGGCACATGTGTGGATTTTCTCCCTTTTCCCACCTCTCTTTTCCTCTCTTTTGCTTTCTTCTTCTGTCCTGGGTTTCTTCTTATGAAACCCTTTAGAGACAGAAGTAATCATCTAACAAGCTCGTACAGCTTCCAGTATTGAAAATGGTGTCTTTTTTGCATCCTGTGCGTCTTTCCCACACTCTAGTCTATAAATATAGACAGAACAAACCAACCTGTAACTGTTTTCCTAGTCTACTACTACAAAATTCAGAACACTTTTGTTTGTCCAAATGGGAGCATAATTTTTAAAAAAAAATGATTACTTACAATTTGAGATTAAGAAAAAATTAAAAAAAACTGTTAAGCAAGTTTCAAAAACACCACTAAACTGAGGAACTATCTGGTCCATTATAGGCACCATGGTACAAACCTGTAATTCTAGCACTTTGAGGAAATATTATAAATTTTAGGCCAGGCTGAGCTACACTGCAAGACCTTAGACACATAAACAGACAGACAGACTGAAGGATACTGAATTCTAGCATTCTGACTGAATTTAAATTAAAGTTCAACAGGAAGACAAGATTTTAGATAAATTGTTTATGTTTCTACCACAATTTTTAAAATTTAATCTGAAATTTTCTCTTCCTCCAAAAGGAAAGTCTGGTTGAAATTTCAAAAAAAAATGTAGACAAGATCTCCTGAGTAAATTGGGAGCATGGGGATCTTGGGGGAGGGATGAAGGGGAGGGGAGAGGCAGGAAGGGGAGCAGAAAAGAATGTAGAGGTCAATAAAAAAACTGTAGAGAGGAAATCAACTGATACTATACTAGTAGTTGAACTAGTGGCTTGGCATTTAAGAAACATCCTTACTAGGATCTGACAATTCCAAGTAACTCAGTTTCAAAAATCTTGATAGCCAACAAGTTACATAATCTCATTTGTAGTATCCAAACATGAGTTGATATTATCCATACATTGATCCACAGGAGCTAGCTCATGTGTGGCCATATTTGAAATGCGCGCGCGCACACACACACACACACACACACACACACAAAGGAAGAAAATCAGACTAGAAACTTTGAACTGTAAAACAAAGGGTGGCTCCTGACACACTAAATAATACACAAATAGACATCTGCACCAAGTTAATCACAACAAAATACACATGTCAGAGTAACAACTAAAATCCAGCCAGTTGCTTCTCTCGGAACAATGGAGCTTTGTTTGGCACTGGCAAAAACTCTTGGAAATAGCAGGTATAGGTTTTGAGGTGCTGGCTTTCTTCAGAAAAGCCTTTGGGTTTTGAAAAACAAGTAAAGGATAGTTGATTGGAGAGAGACTTGAGGAACCTAGAAAGTAAATGCCATCTCTTTGCAACCCAAAGACAGACAAATGCCAAGTCCTGATGAAGGACCAAATCAGCTATGAGTAGTGGGCATGGAGAGAGGATGCTGAGAACTGGGACTACTTCACTCTGGAGAGGTATTATTTACCATATAACTGAGCATCTGAACATCTCAAACCTTAGCTTCCTGTTTCCCAAGCTGAATTTTAAGTTTTTGTGTCTCTATGTTGATCATTCCCTGCCCCTACTATATCCATACACACTCCTCCACTCACTCTGAACAAATTTTCATTTTTTATATTATGGGAACTGGAATACTTCCTGTTCTTTCCTACATCCATCTTGATTTCAGCCGGGTTTTTTTTCTAATTTTTTATTTGTTTTATTTTTTCGTGTGGTTTGCCTGCATGTACCTCTGTACTACAGTGTGAATGTGGTACAGAGACCAGAAGAGAACCTCAGATCCCTTGGGATAGTTTTGAGCTGCCATGTGGATTCTGGGACTAGAACCCCGACCCTCTGGATGAACAGGGCCAACACTCTTAACCACTGAGCCGTCACTCCAACTCCATCTTTCTAATTAATTCAGGAAGTGTCAGAGGAAAGCAGAGCTCATCTACTGTGAGACCTAGCCCTCCACCCACCAGCACCCACACGCTGCCACCTTCCTCCCTATGCAGGCAGTGGAGGTGCGCGTTCATAAGGTGAATAGAGAGAGACTGTTAGAGACGGGAACCCATAAACTCACCATTTTTCTGAGATGCCAAAGCTCTGTGCTGTGGAACCCTCCCATGACCTCTCTCTCTCTCTCTCTCTCTCTCTCTCTCTCTCTCTCTCTCTCTCTCTC